>OX596245.1:21119396-21246934 GCA_951394255.1 Polyploca ridens
GGCTGATTTGCATGCCAATGGACGCCGCGCCTAAAACAACTGCCTGCGAATATTAATGGCGGAAAAATATGACAAGAACGGGTTGACTACCCACGACTGCTTGGATTCCGCAACTTGATCGTGTCATTTGAAAGTTAAGTTAAGTTTTGCAAGTTTAATATATTTCAAATTTCATGCAAGTACCGCAGGGTTCGTTCAAACAAACGATATCTTAAATCTAGTTTCACACGCTTCGTACTAAAAGCTAAAAAAATTATACTTTCAAATCTATAGAATATTTTGCGTTCTAACTCTACAAGTCTGCTATAAGTCAGGAGGCTTTCCTGACTCTTATTGCAATAAAAGTAAGGATGAAGGTTGCGGAACCCTAGAGTTATGTGAAAATGTCGGACGGTGCGAGCGCGGCACGTGGCGCAATACGTGGCGCGGTGGCGTCACGCGCGCTCTTTGAACTCGCTTCCAATCATCTTTAGGAATAAAAAGACGGCTTTTGTGTCATGTTATTACATTATATACCTATCATAAAAAATACTTTTATTATCTCTACAAATATCATAGGCAACAATTGACTTGACGCGACAACAAAGTATTTATCCTTTCTACTAATAAAGTAAAGCGAAGTTTTAGAGAGTGTGGTTAATACCATTCAACTCCGTAATGGCTAAACGGATTGGCATGAAACTGGTGAATTCATACAGGATACTTTTTATACAGGGAACACTGAAAAAAATTATCTACAAAACTAGTTATGTAAGTTGACGTTTTGTTGTCGGGAAACTAACTTTAGTTATATTTAATCAAATCATTTAGTAACGAACAAAAACTAGTTTTGTTACTGGTAAGTTTAGTTCGCAAGTCACTCTGTTTAGGTTATTGGTCGTCAAATTTTGTGTTACTGTTAAATAAAATTTTGTAGTCACTTGTAGTCCATTTTTTTCAGTGAATACCTTATGGATCCCTCGGAAAAACACAGAAGACAACTAGATAAAAATATCTCAGATAAACTCACTGACGGTATCTTCTCCGTTTTCCCCCAGGTGTCGTGGATCCGCCACCGCGACCTGCACATTCTGACGGTGGGCGGGTATACGTACACGTCGGACCAGCGGTTCCAGGCGACGCACTCGCCGCAGACTGACGACTGGACGCTCCACATCAAGTGGGCGCAGCAGCGCGACGCCGGTGTCTACGAGTGCCAGGTCTCCACGCAGCCGGTGCGCTCCTTCTTCGTCACGCTACACGTTGTTGGTGAGTCAACCTTATAATACGTATTCTTACTTCCAGCGGTAAGCAGAGATTCACAGCAGGTGATAGGATTACGTGTGTTATGTGCAGAAATGCATACAAGCTGATAGAATGCAGTGGTTATAGTTAAGAGGTTAGAGCCATGATAACCGTTCTATCTGAAAAAGTTACGGAGAAAACTTTTACTGTTCTAATATGTAAATGTATAATAATTATATTAGCATTGAAACCGAATAAGTATGATTGTATTATATTAATGATTTTCATTATAATGATCCTTGATTATCACAATATTATTATTCATTTTATATTTTTCTTATTATTATTATTCTCGAACTATTGCCATTGATATATCGTTTAATCTTAAACTATTTTAATGAGATATTAAGAACGCTTTACATAATATCTATTTTCTGAATTGGGCGGCTTATTGGATAAAGGTGAAACTATATCTAAGTTCAAACCATATACCTAATGAATACGATTGAATATCTTGTTACCCTAACCTTTGCACCAAACCGCCGCGCGCAGCGTGCGGCTCGCGTCGCGGCCCCAGTCACGTCGGGTCTTGTTGTAAATGCTTTATCGCCGTAGCATTATTTAACAATCGCGTATCGGGCTGGTGACGCACGAGCGACAAAGGAACAATATTTGCGTTCCGTTAACATTCCATCTCGAATTTTGTTGCGGCAACGGGAGAACCGCCACGCAAGGGCGCGGGGGCGGCCCGGGGTGAGGGGTAAAGCGCCGCGAACAATTTCAACAAACGGCGACTCGAAAATGCGATGTGAAATCGGCACCGAGCCATTGTCACGGAACATTTTAACATATTTATTGGAGCGAATGGGCGTGCTTTGAATTAATCGGGTGGCACGCGCGCCCAAAACAGCAATTTGTTGTAAATCCACAGATAAAAGCGGCTGGATACAGGCCGGTGTCGACGCCGCAGATTATGTGCGGATAGCTCGCTCGCTAATAAAAGCGCTTGAAGCTATTATTCGCGTGCTCATTCCCGCCGGCCGCAGCCGACTGACCGATGGCCGGCTGCATACATACAACACAACATGAACGTGTGTATGTGAGTCTGTCTCGTCACGTAGCTCACAATAAATTGGCCTCATACCTCGCGTCGAAAATTATTTGATTTATGATAGCTATTTGATTTTTGTGGGACACATAAATCTATGATTGAAAAAGCCTATTTATTGTAGCCAAAGTACAATGTGACCATAACTATGTGCACAAAACTCAACATCCGACCGAAACATTATATAAACTTTAATACTAAAACTGGAGAATATTATTATAAAATTCCAGTAGCTCAAATAAAGCTGTATATACATCATGTTATAAAATATACACAAACACAAACAAGACAACAAAGTCGACAGAAGCATCGATTGTTATTGTATAAATAAGCACCGCCGCAATCGAATACATCTCGCTGCGGGTAGATACGTCTATTGTGCGCCGATGAATCGCCCGCGCAAATGAAACGCTCATACAATGTGCCTATTTTATACCTAACCATAGGGGATGGCGATAAAATACGCCACTTTTATCATTCTCATTTTATATATATTATACTAGCTACCCGGCGCAACTTTGTTCTCGTAGTGCTACCCTACCCTATCTAAACCATCCAGGGAGTTAATTCTACTGTACGTGTACGATAATATAACCTAGATACCGACTGCAGCGCCATCTGCCGGGCTGATTTGTGAATCTAAACCATCCAGGGCGCCACTCAAACGCATACAAAAAAAATTCATTCAAATCGTTCCAGCCGTTTAGGAGGAGTTCAGTGACATACACACGTGCAGTAGAATTTTATATATAAAGATTTGTTATGTTGTTTTGGTAATTAAAACTACAGATATAGTCTAAATTCAAATAGGATATTACTGACATTAATCCCAATTTTTTTATGTAATACCTACTCTTTATTTTCTTTGAACCTATTAGTAGTAATTCCGGCAACCTGCTTACACCAGTAACATGTTACATGATTTGTGGATAATCCCTTACAAGTCCACCAGGCGTGTCGGTGGGAATAATCTTATTACTGGCCGCTCGCCGAAAGAATACCAATGATTTGTTCTAGATTTCTGCTTTCTACTGATATGTAAGATTAGTTTGAAATTTCTCGTAGCAGTTACATTGTTTCGTAGAGGCTGTCTACAGCGCTACGATAAACCCATCCACAGTTTCAATGTAGGCGTAGGCTAATCGAGCGACATATTCTGTCTTATTACATGATATGGTCTTCTAAAACCCAGGGAAAGTGACAGATATATTTAAAACCTGGATTGTAATTTATTGTAAATAAAGTACTATCATATTTCAGAAGAAAAAAACCTGGTATTGCTAAACTTACCACCATAAGGGAACCCCATTATTACATGAGATACCTATGCTGGCTTGCAGAGTTTCTTACCTTCGACGATTTGCATGACATTCATATATTTTTAAGGCTGCAGAGACTATATGCGTGGTTTGGGGGTAAAACCTAGTTAAATTTATCTACATGGTTTCGTAGCTTTCGTAGACCCTCTACGAAAGCTACGAAACCATGTAGATAAATTCTACGAATTTGTAGCAGTTTTTTATAGCATTATAGGTAACTATAATGCTATAAAAAAACAGAATTTGTAACATGATTTACTTATTGCTTAAGTGCTCCAAAGAAAGAAAAGTTATGTAATGTTAACACGCCCTTTTACATAACCAACCAACATAGTAAATATACTGCTTGAAACATATTATCCTATGCAAACTTAAGCTCCTCATCTGAAGTTCTCAGCTACAGTGCATGTAACTAGCAGAGTTCATTATTTGATATTCTACGTCTCTACGTAATACAGACGGCCATAATACATCACAAGGTGTGCTCTCGTAGAGAAAATGCAATTCTTTTAACGTTTGGCGTTCAATTTGACCCATTGGGGGGCGGTTGGAGCGCCGCCAGGATTGCACCGGGACTCAAATCATTCCCCGACTACCGGGACACGGTCGAATTCATTGACAACATTTAAAATTTTAATATTTTGATGATTATATGTAAAACTATAATAAGACATTATTGCTCTAATCGTAAATTACGTTGACGATTTAATAAATTAGAGTTGAAGCAATTTTTTTTTATGGAAGAATAAATAATTGCCTCCGAAGTTTAAGTAATAAAGTTCGTTATCTACGCAAAAATAAAGTTGAGCAATAAACACTATTTCATCCTAAAATTCCGGCACCCGGAGCTAACACAGAATAATAGGTAATCACAAACATTGATCAAACAAACTCGACGAAGTTCCTCCGAAGCTAACTCGGCGAGGATTCAATTACATTAATTCCTTAGTTGGTTACTTCATCGCCGTTATTAGATATTAATTGGTGTTTATTTCAACAGATTGCGACGAGATCTACCAGCGAATGTTTTCCGACGCAGGTCTGACGCACGACATTTCCTTATTCCATAGGGTAGGGTTGCCAAACATCAAAAAAACTTGATAACTTTAGAATCCCGGAACCTCAATGTTTCCATAGCAAACATTGAGATGCTTTTAATAAATAAATGGAAGCTTTCAGTGAGCATGCATGCACTGGCTTTATTTATAACTGTATAAATGCGAAATCTCTATATATTGTTTTAGTTTCACGAAGCTTCTCGATACATATCATGTGAATTGTTTAAAGAGTTTAAATCAGGTTTTTGTTAATGTATGGTAGCCCTACGTAGAGTTGTTTGTCTCTCAGCCCACTAACCGTAACTGCGTTGTTTGTCTTCATTAACAACAAAAAACAACGAGTAACTATTAAAGTCGTGCTGATTTATTCGCGCCGATTGTTTGTTACCTAGATGTATTGTTTGACTCTCCTGGAAGTGAAATACAAATATTTTTAAGCTTCGAATTAATATTCCAGTTGAGTTTTCTTTTTCTTTGTATTCGTTTGACATTGGGAAATAAATAATCGAATGTCGAAGCAAGACCTATATTATTTGTTAGTTGAGTCGATATAATAATTCTTTTTATGGCTAATGGAAAATTTGACTCGTACTATGAGTATAATATTGATGTATGTGCCTCATTGGAATTCAAGTGTTGTTTCGCTTCACTTTTGTCAACTTGATAAATAACACGACAGTTTATGATAATTGTGATTCTCGTGAATGTTCAGCTGCTCACTGAATACTGATCGCGGCAGCCTTATCACCTACAATTCGTATAAAATACTTTTATTGCGTTTGTGAACCATTTCAACAGTAAAATTTTAGGTATTTTAATAATATTATTCAGTTGTTTGTGTATAAAACCTGAAGTAACTACTTTTCATCTTTGAATACTTATATAACATGATATATTGAGTGGAATGCAATAATATGAAAAGTTTTTAGTTGTCAGGAAATAATACTTTTTGCTATGCATTTTTTTATACTATTTTATATTGCATTCCTGACATTGTCTGTTTTGGCTAACGTGTTAGTCCGCGTATGTGTGGGGGTGTGTGTGAGTGTGCTGACTGACTGAAAAATATGAGTAATAAATGTTATCTCTCTCGCACAGTTCAGTTGTTTGTCAACGCGGCAAGTTTGTTTTTATAACTAACCCAGCTCTGTGTGTGCTTGTTTTGAACTTACTTTACCATTTTACGGTATAGTATAATGTATACATAATATAATGTAAAAACTACAAATAAAAAGATGCGTCTACGCTACGCGAACCGATCATGAACAGAGCACACGTGGAGCACGAATTCGCGTAGCGTAGACGGACTTGCGAGCCTCGAACGAGCGTTGGGCTCGCGCTCGACTGCGCTCCGCCAATTGTCAGTTTTTTGACGAACACAGGGATTCGCATCACGCTCGTGTTGTAGGCTCATTGTATGTTCACACTTGATATCGCGAGTTACTAACGAAGAGCGGCTCGGCGTGTGAAAAACTCTTAACCCATCCCCCGAATACATTGCTTCAGGGAACTAATAAGAATGGAATATCTAAGTCACACCTTTCATGTTTTTTTGAGATAACTCTCTGAAATATAAAATCGGTTTCCATTTAGGTTCAGGTATTTTTTACATATTATATAATAACATTATTAAAATATTATTTATCAAAATATATCCAACATTTGCACTAAGGCCCGTATCAAAACAAGAATCGTTTAAATCAAGTCTTGGAAATCACAACACAATCTGTTGTGTTCATCTTATTATGTTCCTTATTTCATAGTTCTCGTATTCGAATTCAGTTGTTTCAATCTCGAATTAAACCTAGACTTATATCTTTAACACGAACCTAAGTGTTAGTCCGTACTATGTGCGTGCCTTTGATGTTTATGTACAATAATTGTAAGTAGTATTTACCTTGTGTGTGTAAACTTATGTACAGTATGCTAAGTAGCATTGTACAGTATGCTAAGTAGCACAAAACGGGCCATATAGTCAACATTTCGATGGAGTATATGGTGTGATAAGGACATGGCTCAACAATGTGCATTGTATATAAGGAGTTTACTTAGTACACTATCATTGTAATAATAAGGCAAAAGAATACATTTTTAAGTAGTTTTTTGTATTCAAATGCTAAGATGATAAGGTTTACCTGGTTTCGGGGCCGGCAATGGAATTAGCAATGTGTGGGTCGTCCTGGTAGGGCCAACTTGACGGTATTTTTTTTAAATTCAATTTAGTCCACAGAAGGGTACTTATGAAGGTCACATTTACTGAAGTTACCACCGGTTCGGAACTCGGCCTTCAACTGAGAAGAATCCGGCAAGAAACTCAGCAAACTCTATTAACTCGGAGATAACAAAAAAACGCTTATTAGCACTACTTAGGTAGCAAACAAGCATACGGCCCGCCTGATGGTAAGCGGTTACCATAGCCTATGGAAGCTTGCAACACCAGGGGCATCACTCGCGTGTTGCCGACCCTGCAGAAATTTCTTCACACCCTTTTTGAAGAACCCCATGCTACGTCCGCGGAAGGAAGTTCCTTTGAGACCGCATAGTGCGAAACCATTCTGGTTCCAATATGTGAAGATGAACATCCCGTCGATGGCGAGAGTTGCGATGGTAGAACACTGAACACTGTCCGTTGTGCAAGCGGTAGAACACACATAAGGAGGCAAAGTCTCTCCTCAGACTGAGGGGCTCTAAGCCGCTTGTGAGCTCGGGATCGTTGACAATTCTAATGGCACGTCGCTGAACCGAGTTTAAAGGCCCAAGCCGGTTTTCAGGTGCCCCGGGGGCCCACAGATAATAGCAGTACTCAGAGAGAATACTTTTTGGAACTGCCGTAAATTGATTGAAATCAACACTAAAAGGTCGATGATTATAAAAATCGAATGGCACAGGTTTTAATTTATTTATGGAAATTAATTAAATCGAAAGTAAAACACGTCCAGAAACCACATTTAAAAAAGTGTAAATTCCGGAAAAAATAATGGTAAAATGGCTTTTATATTTAACATGTGGGTAATATTGGATGTAACGTGTAAGGGCAAACACTCCGCGGTGGAATGAATCGCGTTAATTGAACACCCTCCATCACGACATTAACCAGTCAGCGACCGGCCGCCGCTTGGGGCTCTTTGTCACTTGATTTTTCAAATTATTATCATATACGCATCGGTATCAAAAGTATCTGAAGTAAATTATTACCGCTTATTTTCGCATATTGTCATAGTTTCATACAGACAATAAAGCTGATGGCAAGGTATTAGTTTTATTTAAGGAGGTTTATTACATACTTTTGTTACATTCATCATTTATTTGGAAAAATATTCTAATTCTATTCCTGATCTTTTTTATATAATATTTATTCGTTTCTGCCACTACTATAAACGCATATTATAATTCTAACTGCTGCGAATTCTAGAGAAAAATAAAGTACACATATTTTAATAGATCGCCAGCAGGTCATAAAGTAATATTTAAATCAGGTGCCACCGGCAACATCGTAACGGTTCCACTTTATGTTTTAAGTAGAGAACTTCCTCGGAACATGCATAGTGCACTCCGAGCACGTTCTCAACAGGCCAATGCACTGCTTCTTCTTTTGTTACCATATTCTAGTCGAGCGACGTATGTCTTAGCGGTGATCGCTATGCATGTAAACTTGTACATTATGGAGAGAGCTCAACTTTATAGGTGGCATGAATCGATAGTTTTGCTTTAAACTAATAATCGATAGTTTCGGTGGCTAAAACTTGAGAAGTAGTTTCCAAATATCTGTAGGTGACCATCAGCTGGAACTTACCGACCAATAAACTCAGTATAATTACAATATTCATGAAAATTGGGGTTATGATTAATTTTGTACGGTTTCATAAATAAAGCTTGAATTCGTCTTTGCCGAACAACATCAAAGCATCAAAGCATCGGGATCCTTGGCGTCGACATCTCTAGCGACGTTATGTTCCGAAGTCATTTGGAGGACAAGGTTAAGCTGGCATCCAAAAAGCTTGGAGTGCTCAACAGAGCGAGGCAGTACTTCACATCGGGGCAAAGGCTGCAACTTTATAAGTCGCAGGTCCGTCCTCATTTGGAGTACTGCTGTCATCTATGGGCGGGAGCTCCTGGGTACCAGCTTGGGCCTTTAGACTCGGTTCAGCGACGTGCCATCAGAATTGTTGACGATCCCGAGCTCACAAGCGGTTTAGAACCACTCAGTCTGAGGAGAGACTTTGCCTCGTTATGTGTGTTCTACCGCTTGTACAACGGGGAGTGTTCTAAGGAATTATTCGACATGATGCCCACGGCTACCTTTCACCATCGCAACTCTGGCCATCGACAGGGAGTCCATCCACACACATTGAAACCAGAATTGTTTCGAACTGTGCGGGCTAAAAGGAGTTTTCTTCCGCGGACGCTCGGACTGTGGAATGACTGTGGAAAAAAAACAACAACAATTGTCGACAAACTGCTATGCAGTTGATATGCTTGGTGTATATGCAGGCATGATATACATGACATGCTGACTGAGTGGCAAACATATCTATCTACTATGACAAGAGTATCGGTTATATGAGGCCCGTATTTCTAAGTTGAAAACTACGAACAAAGTTTTTTGGTGAGGGAAAACAGAAGAACGTCGTTCGTTAATCGATATCAATATTCGTTGGTTGTAAATTATAATCAAGTACATAGGTACTATTATGAAACACTGATCTCATAACTTGTAAATCACTTTAAATCTAAGTAAGCGAGTGTTTACCCAAATTGTGCCGGCGGCATCGCTTCATTACATAACATCTTTAGTGCTACATCATCGAATTACTACCAACGACGAAACCATTCGGTAGCACCTTGTTTACTACACAGGTATTGTGAATAGACAAAGAAAAAAAGTATCGATTTAACTTTACCTCCCTATATACCATCTCAAAGTTTGTAAATTTTAACATAAGCAATCTGCGACCTGAATAAACTGTGACCTGAAAAACTGTTAACTTTTTGTCGCCTTCAATACTTCAAGACAAACAACTTTTGTTTAGTATGTTGGTAAAACAAATATTTGTAACACGGCACCGTCTATGGAACCGCTATGCGAAATACAAGTTTATTTGTACCATTTCATAAAACTCGTTTAACAAAAGTTGTTTGTTTTGAAGGAAATGTGCTTGTGTGTGCCAACGAACGGCAGGTCCTGGGTGAACCCTCAACACCTCAAGTAGGTTGCGCTCCAAAATCTACTTTTAAAATAAAATTATTGAAAGTATAAAGTTTGAGCTTTGTGTGCTCGCGAAACATATTCGATAACAGGTTTTGAGTTCCTCCATTTATCAATAATTTATACATTGAAATTATTATATTTATATGTTCATCTTCTTACCAATTATTTGGGGATTAAAGTAAGCCCATTCACAAATGGATATAAAACGTTAAAAAAAAGCATTTCTCACTGGAAAAATGTCACTCCACAAATAGCAGATACATATACAGTAAAGAACCGTCAGTTACCTGATGGCGACACAACACAAGCTTACAACGTCTCAATATTTTCCATTCACTAAACGGTAAAATCTGTGAGCGAGGGAGACGAATTTAAAAGGCAAAGCGCACTTCCCGATCCACATATCACCGCATTTCCCAGCTTAAGGCTTTTAGAATTCACCGTATCTTTAGCTGGTGAATTTTTTATCTAAAACGAACGAATTTCACAGATATTATTTCAGGAATTGTCGGGGTTATAGCGGCATCGGCTACTCATGAATAGTCTTTAGTTTCAGCAAAGATTGCTTGGTGTTAGGACAGTTGGCTATTCATTCAAATATTTTAACTTCAGGCTTTAAACGAATTGTATTATTACAAGCAATTTTCTGTCTGTTTCTTTTGGGGCTGATAAAACTTGACTACATTTGAAATGTTGAGTCATTCCTGCACACAACTTGGTGGCAAGTATTTCTGGACACAAAATAATAATTAATTATACTGAATTATAAAAAGCTTCATGAAATATTTGCAAGTATTTTCATCCTAGTTCTTACTGTACACACATTAACACACACACGCATACACACCCCCCCCCACACACACACACACACACACACACACACACACACACACACACACAAACACACCCCACCCCCACACACATTCACACACACATTTATTTATATAAATTGCTACAAACATCAATTATTATTATTATTTTATATCCAAAGTTAAATTATTAATATTTTTTTGTTTATCCTAGGTATTGTAACCTAACTTTTGCACTAAACACTTTTTTTTTTTACTAAAGTTATTAATACTTATTTTTTTTTGTCTATATAATATGAACCATTGTTTAGATATAGAACAAAGTATCACTGTAAGGGAAGACTGGTATCTAAGATACAGAATTTTTAATTCTAGTTTAGATACCAGGGAACCATTTATTTTTGTACACTTCTTCTATTTCAATAAAGATTATTATTAAAGATTCTAACTGTAATATTCGATAGCGAATGAGTCGTGGGATGAACACCGAGGCTCGCGCGTCATGCCCCACACCACACCTCGTGCCTCGCGAGGCATCCGCCCGGCGGCAGACGCGCGCGCGAGACGTCGTCGCGAGGCGAGGACAACTACCTAGGATTCTTCACGAATACTTCACGCCACTGCCACCCGCCCGCTCTGTGGCTCCGCGTCGTGTGGATTCCATTCACAAAATAATGAAAACAAACAATATAGATTGCTTTCTAAAATATATTGTTTATTAATATAATGTTTTATTAGCATATCCTCTGTTAACTTCCGTATTGAAAGTTATTAAGTTTGTTCTGGAATTGGCTAAGTTTGAGCTGAATTTACTTGTCCATAAACATGTCATTAAATTATACACTTCACATTTCCATTACTTTCTCGTATTTAAAATTGCGCTCGTGGTGTAGCATGATTAGCCGTTCTTAATCGATCGATCGGCAAAGTTAAGCTACGCCTGTCGTGGTCGGTACCTGGATGGGTGACCGCCTAGTGGTATTTCAAATCGAGCGTTTCCGTGCTTCGGAAGGCACGTAAAGCCGTTGGTCCCAGTTATTACTTAATTGTGATAGTCGTTAAGCTAGTTGGATGATTCCTAGGCGGCTTGAAAAATTCCAACAGTAGGTTGACCACTAGCCTACCTCCACCAATTCGCAGTGGGCATGCTTGGTAGAGTATTGTCCATTCCCTTTTACCCTCATTTGTGAAAGGAGGCCTGTGCTCAGCAGTGGGATAGGCTGATGATGATGATGATTTAAAATTAATACTTTAACGGAAAGCATGAATTTCTGAACAATTATTATTTAGAAGCGACCAATAATAAAATATCAGAAATAGAGTCAATATTAATCGTCCATGAGAAACCTATATCCTAATTTGAATCAATTACTTCTTTACATTGAATAAATACATAATCATATTTAATGCTACCACAGAGTAAATAATATACCTACTACGTACAAATGCTACCTAGCTCTACATAATTATAATACGTACACCTGACGTTACTTAAACAACTGTGTTGTAATTCATATGAACAAGGTCTTGTTACGGCAATGCCTAGTTTAATAGATATACCACCTGTTTAAACATATTTGTTCAGCTACGCCATAACCGTCTCTATGAAACGGGCGTAAAGGCGATAATGGCGTAAAGCAATAAGTTCAATACATGATTGTACAAGACTGTATTACAAGGCCTACTCAAGCACAGACAAAGAGGTTTGTACACGTACAGCCAACGTACAATTTAGTACGTGAAGTTCATATATCCTCGTATATATGTACCTAGCCGTAAGATAGGTCTGGCCTCTTGTTGCTGAATAGAAGTCCTACGAAATAGGTTTTCTACTTGAAATATAGTAGATAAGCCCCAATATAAGGATTTAAACAATCGTACTAAATTACACATTTAAAATAAATATCAAATAAATCTTATTTCAAAAACATCGACATTCAATTTCACAATTTGACGAATGCGTGAATAATCGTTCAAATACGCCGCAACAAGATATAAATATGTGATCGAATAAGGACATTAAAAGGCGCGGAATGCGCACCGCGCCGCGTCGGTACACGTCTCCGAATTTCCACCGAGATAATAATACGTATTGAATAATAAATTAGGGCAACCCTACACTCTCAAATAAAATACGAGAGGTTTCTCTTTTTGTCCCGACACGTAACAAGGTATTGTGCCTCTTTTAAACGGGAACCTACGCTTCTATTTAAATGTACGTGTAACCTTATGTATTTCTTTTATTTATTTAGCTGAAAGGAGTATGTTTACCCCCTTATTCATAAGTTTTAACTTTAAATATTTCATAACTGTATTATGAATAAGGGGGTTAGCGTTTCAGTAGGACTTAAATCCTTAAATATTTACAAAACATCACCAAATGTACTAGAACCTACTTTGTGTCTTTCACAACAACAGAATAAAACAGAGGAGTATTTCTAATTATAATAATCATTAGAGAGACTCAATCGTATCAATAATTATTATTAGTCAGTTGTTTAAAAGATAAAAATAAAATGATCTATCTCTACAGCGCTTTCAATTACAGTGTCCAATTTGCGAGTCAGGAGGCTACTGCGGAGATGATTTATTCTAAAATCATTACTTTGATCCTTGAACAGAGTATTCAGTGTTGGTCCCATAGTAAAAGTTGTTCAGCATGACTAACCCAACATAGGTTTCGAAAATATGCCATCTCGATATCTCCACCCAGTATAGCTCCTTCGTCAAACGTACACAATAGGAATTGAAATACTTAGAAATTGGTAAAACAAATACATTATAATCTTTTTGTTCATCTGGTACTCGTTGGTTGGTTAAGGTTCACCTTACGCGCCGCAGATCGTGGGTTCGATTCCTACACAGGACATGCATTTGTAATAATAATAAAATAATAATAAAATTTATTGACTTACAAACAATACAATAATAGGTAGGTTGTGTGCATGAACATGTCTGTATGACCTGAGTCTGGGTGTAATTATGTATATTAAGTATGTATTCACAAACAAAAAATAGTATATGTATTATATCAGTTATCTGGTTTCCATAGTACAAGCTCTGCTTAGTTTGGGATCAGATGACCGTGTGTGAGGAATGTCCCAGGGTATTTAAGCGAAAACGTATAAAAAAACATGACGCAGTTATTTATTTTCATTAAAAAATACTCAAGTTTAAATGTTAATATTTGTTATATTGGTAAACATACATAAGATTCATACTTATCATCTTACTTTACACTTACTCGTAGCGTATTCGCTACGAGTAAGTTTTTAAATCGACGATGATGATTTGATCGACGATGTTATTACATAACTGAAATAATAATAATTCTAACTTATACACTTTAACCAGCGCAGTTTTCGACCCATCTCAACATAAATAATTACCTTATGTAGTTTTATACCCATTTTGTAATAAGTATATCATCATCAGCCTATAATGTCCCACTGCTGAGCACAGGCCTCCTTTCACAAATGAGGGTGAAAGGGAATGGGCAGATACTCCACCACGCATGACCACTGCGGATTGGTGGAGGTAGGCCAGTGGTCCACCTACTGTTGGAGTTTTCAAACTCAAGCGCCTAGTAGGCCTCTAACTAGCTTAACGACTATCACATTGAAGTGAAATATATTAGGAGTGTCTTATTCATTTTTCATTTTATGTGATGTTCAGTTAAAGCGATGAAAACTGAAAAAACTTTCTTTTTAATTAATCTTTTTTTATGTCTTCAAACTATTTTTTCTGACTGAAAAGATCCATCGTCACGAATTTCTAATTAGTAAAAACATAGCATTTCAGCAAATCGTTAGTAAACTTTAAATTAACTGCTGAAAGTCGAAAATTAACTCCGCAAAAGCAATTTGAGTCGAAAAGTCTAATTGAAAACGATTTCAACTGAGGTGGTGGAAATGCTGTTAGTCTATTTAATTTTAATTCTAGTTTTTAATATCAATTTAGAGATGGCTGCCAGCCGTCGCCTGCGGCGAACGCGGCGCGGGCACCCTGCTAACTGCAGCTTTAAATGAAATAAACTCCATTTATACATATAACTAATTGTTAGTGGGACACAAATAAAATGTGGCCAGCGTAATAACTATGTAAGGACCTAGTGTGTGTGACCTAATTAAATTGTTTCACTTAAATCTGCTTTTTAAAAATGTGCTTGTATTGTCTTTGTACGAGCCTTTGTGCAAGTGAACGAAGCACAATTGAACTGTTCACAAGGCTGTTTTGAATTGATGATAAGTTAGTGCTAGTGACATTAATATCGTAATGAAGGAAGTTTTCATAGATTGAAAACATCGTAAAGGAATGAAACTCTCAATTACCAAAAAACCTGAGAACTAGTTGTCATCTAGGCTTTGTTAAGACCAGTCACACATTGGGCATCCCCATGAATTTGCTAATATCCGTAGGCGACGAAGACCACTTACCATCAAATAGCTCTTCTTCAAAATTGACAGGTTTCTGACATAAAAAAGGCAGCTAATAGTAAAAGACACTTTAATTATTGGTAAGATAATACTGTATCTGTTAATACTTGCCCATAATCCCTATAAATCCCTATGGAAATACTTTGGGTCTTGCTTAAACTTATTGTAATACTCAAAATATGTACAAAAATAGCCTTTTTTTCATTTCGGGAATATAAACATTTATTATAAGACGGCGGGTACGAAAAAACTGTAATAAAGCAAACAAAGTGAATAACATCGAGTCGTAAAGCGAGGACGTGTCGAGAAAACGCCGAGGAAAAATAAGCGTATACCCGATACCGCAAGCTTCACGAGAAGGCATTGTCGTACATTATCTCTTTGATCGGAACACGACGACATCTCACAAGTTTTCTACAATAACCGAGCGACATTAATCCGAGTTCACACAGCCAACGCTCGAGATGCCTCGCCGCTGAGGCAGGCTTATCTTCCGTGCATCTTCAACTTAATCTACTGAATAATACCGCTAGGTTTATATTCTCTTTTACCTGTACCTAAGTTTGAAAATGCGGATATAGTGTTGCGGAAGAAACGATATTTTTTTTATAACTTACTCCCCTACATTTTCTGGATTAAAAGTACCCATTGCCCTATTCCGATAGGACCGAAAGTAAAAATCTATTCAGTCAACATGGAGCTGATTGCTATCATAACCTTACGCATTAATAATATTAGTAGGAAGTAGAATTAATACTGAGGTCCATGCTGTAGAAATTCTGTTTTGCCAGATAATGTATAATAAATTAATACTGCTATAGTGCTCTATCAACAATCGTAGTTGGAAATATAACCTGCGGCTATGTGAAATAATATCAATCAGATTTATAACCTCGCAATCAATCTAATTGAAAATACATTAATGCGGTTTCATAAATAATTTGTTAATTTGTTTCAATTGGAATATAAAAATTGTATCTAAATAATACATAATTTTGTCGCAGCCCTGAAACTAACTGTAACGAGTATTGCGGAAGCTAAGCTAAATTAATTATTATGTAAATGTGGCGAAACGTTGAATCCACGCAGTGTATCTTAGCGCGACCCTGTTTATAACTGTCCGGGCGATTTTAAAGTTGCGTCGTAAGTTGCCCGCCAGAGTAAATCACCCGCCCGCGACACGCCGCGCCACCCGGGGCAACTTTCAGAACAATACGAGGCTCGAGCCGGGTTGCACCGTGCCACTGTTTCAAATACTAAGAATAAAGAGTCCGGTAAGCACCCGTCTCAACCAGACACGCCCTGTTCTGTACTGAAGAAGATATTGCACTTTACGGGATATAACTAAAATGTGAACTATTCGGAAAACAGCGAATTTCTCAATATATTGACGACGTCCATATATACATCCTTAAGGGATAAAATTACTCTGAAAACGCCACTAAATAGTAACTGTTTTACACACATGTCAAATATTGCTCGATCAACATGTTTTAATCCTTTGAATCACGGTTAAATAAAAAAATAACAATCGATTCAATTGTTATAATGGGACGCGCGTTCCTCACGAGAACCAGGTTAAGGTAATGAGAACATTTACCTCTTAAAACATAGCAATAATATCTTATGTATTTATTCAATCGTATATACAAACTGTATTTGCCGATGAAAATAAGACCAGGGGCCAATTCTCACGTCTTCGACATCGATGTCGAATAGGCATTTGGAGAAAAACATGGCGGTCTTGGCCCGATGTCGAAAGCGACAATGGGGACCAAAAATACCAACAAACCTGAAAGTCACAGAAAAACCCATTTTCACAACACTAAACAAAAGCTTTCAATGTAATAAACCAACCTCTACGACCTAGAACAGACACTCGCGTGCAAAAACAATATGAAGAATAGACTAACTTACTTTCCTACCAACTACCCTCCAATAACTATCCATCTTAAAGTGTATAACAGTAAAATAAAGTAGTCCGCTCCCAAGGCGTAGTGAGAGTGAAAATATGATCGTTATAAATCAGCCGGGTATCAGTGCGTGCGTCGATGGAGCCGGTATAACTAGCCGGGTGACGTCACGGGTAAGTACAGCCGCTGGATACATCACGTGTCGTTTCCCCATATCCTGCCTAGGGGTGCTCAAATGGCATCGCATCACTTTACTAAAAGATATTGTTTATTGTTCGATCGGTTTGACGATGTATAAGAGCCCTCACTACGCTATCGATAGCCTCCCATGTTAGGCTCACGGTCTTAATACTTGGTTTTCTGGCCGTAGGATGAACTTTCGTGCTTATTGAAATCTACGTCAACTAAAATGGTCAGGTACGTCCGGCCAGAGTCCAAATCTTGAGTAGCGACACTAGCGATTGTATATGATATTTTTTATAATTTAAAGTAGTGGTAGTCAACCCTAACACCGAAGTATCAATCTGAACTCGCTATCTGATGCGGTTTATCGACGGAGTGCGCACTGTGATCTCAAGTAATGACGCACTGGACATTGAGTTACGTATCACGAATTACCCTATCCATCTCGCTCTATCAAGCACAAGTAAGATTTTTTTTCTTAAAATGTTACTGTAGGTACTGTACTAATTTCATTGTACTGTCGATAATTATACATCCCTTGCGCCTCGGCTCGATTGGTAGGCAGCGCCGCTAATTATAATTAATTACAACTAAACACGTTATATGAATCAGTTCTTTTTGTTTTTTTTTTTATTGGTCCACTAAACTGTTCGTTACACAATAATAACCTATATAAAAATTATAATAATACTAAACATGATACGTGTACGACCTACTAAAAGTGAACACAACATGCTTCGAAATACTAGTTATTACAACACATAAATACGGATTAAATAGATATTAATAATTATAAAAACAGAAAAACTAAGCAATAACATAAAAATAAAAACAAATCTAAATTGAAATTATAACAAAAAACTTCGAAATTATGATGTTCTTCCTTTTAAGGTAGATACAGATGTATGAAATATGTCTGTGTCATAACAAATGTTATTGTAAGACGAGCACATTCTATACATTGGCGAGTGTTGGCCATAATTTGAACGGCAGAATGGAAGATTAAACGTTTTTCTATTCTGGACACGGCTAGAGGAACGAGGGACAACTAATTGAATTTTGTCAAGCAAGTTCATTAATATTACTGACATTATATTCAGTCTCACATAATTCGGCTATAAATATGACGTGTCGACGCACAAATTAAAATGCAGCTCAGTAAACTTACTGCTCAAAACACTGAATGTGTAATGCAGTTTCACATAAATCAGCGACAAACGCGAGTGCGTCGCCAGCAGCGATTAGCCACCGCTTCGAGTGCTCATTGTAATGTAACGAGCGCTCATTTGACTCGCGCCGCTCGCTCGCGACGCAAACGCTTATTCAATTAGCCTACTTCACCGTCTGCACTCTCCGAGCGAACTCGTGTGTAATGTTCATTTGTTATTGTTATGCACATGTTAATTGGCATTTCATGTATCTGATCATTACAATATGCGTTGGTAAGTATGCATACTGATTTAGAATTGCAGTGACCTGAATGTGCATAGTGCGCAATCGATTCTGATATTACACAAATCGAACAATTTTTTTTATATTATATCAAACGCTAGACACTTCGTTAAAAAGGAATGTATTCGAAGTGTGAGCATACAAGTTGTAAGTATAACAAATGAACTTCGGATGTATTGTTATCGTGTAGAAGATCTTCCCTTTTTGCTCCAATCATAACAACACATAATTTTCTCGATGTCGCTTGGCGCTTGCTTTATTGCAGCGTCGTGAATGATGTATATACATGATGCTGTGTGTAGTAGGTATATCAGAAATCGATACTGAGTATGCCGTTAGAAAATCAAAGATTTTTGTTCCAAAAACACTTCTTAATTAATTCAATTTACGAAGTTTTCATTTGTCTTGCTTAATTTAATATAAAGCCAAAAGCAAAAGATCAATGAAAGCAATCCGAATAAGTAACCTAACCTACCTAATTTTAATTTTAAATCAATTATTCGCTTATAAACCTCATTCTCCCACACTCCTATGTAACGGCAGAATAATTAATACGACTCTAATTTTATCAACGTAACATTCGGGAATAATTAAGTCGAGCATAACAAAAGTATTGTTAAGAGAATCGCAACTCACAAAGTTCTATCAGGCCAGCTGTAAAAATCGTCTTAGTATTCGTTACTTTGTAAATCCGTATGCGTCATAACATCAATTTCAGTATAATACTTTGAAAGAATCCCTCAAACATCCTATTTAAAGAAAATTACAACCACAGACATAAATCTAAATAGATAACGCAAGTCCCTCCATACGTATGAAAACCAAGCGTCTCACTTTTTTGTATCTACCATAATGTCACAATATTGATTTTTCACGTGAAAATGAAGCTATCCTATTTGTCAGCTAAAAACCTTCCATCGCTACACATCTCTGATGGACATGCAGCCTTCTGCGAATTCCCTGTCCGCACGAATCAGTTTTAAAAGAAGAACATTGTTCTCCCTTTTTGCACAGATTTTGACACGCGAAGTACATCATACACTCGCGTCATCTATTTAGATGTATATCTGTGATTACAACTTATTTCTTAGGGATAATTGTAAAGTAGAGAATCAAGAGTAATAAGACTGGGACTGCGTGTGGTTGATGAATGGGAGCTGTCGACAAGTCAAGCGTCAAATATTACCAGCAAAGAAATCTGCTCCGCTCCGTACTGCACCGCTCCGCTCCGCTCCGTACAGCCTCGGTAAATAATGAATGCAGGGCCCGGGAGCGGCGCACCAATAAAATACTTGTACACAAAGCTTCATATTCCGCAACGTGTAATAAGAACTCTTTCATGTTCCGGATTGAAGCATATCACTTACAACTAGATTTTATTTATTTATTATTAACCTACATAGTGGCTTCCTCGGCATATTGAAACAGTCGCGAGGCACATACTTGTGGTGTTGTAAGGTTATAAGTTGACAACTAATTACAGGCTGGAAACTATGTCGAAATTTCAAGATTTTCTCTTTCGAATTAGTTAATTTATGTTACTATTTCCATGGTATGGTGGAATGAGCTCCCCGCCGTGGTTTTTCTAATGGAGTACAGCATGCGGTTCTTCAAAAAGGGTGTGAAGAGATTTCTTCAGGGTCGGCAACGCGCTCCCTGGTGTTGCAAGCGTCCATAGGCTACGGGTAACTGCTTACCATAAGGCGGGCCGTAAGCTAGTTTGCCAACTAGGTGGTACAAAAAAAAAATTTACACAATTAATATTTAGAGATGTGATTGAAACAATTGAATTATATTATCTCATTCGTATACTCGGTTTTTTTGTATTGATTAATTCTTGAAACATGCCTTTCTGATTTGATTCTAGTTCTATATCGACTGACCATGCATTTTAAACCTTTTCACGTACAAGTTTAAGTAGTATAATTACTCTTTTATGAATTGCCATATAATTATCAAATATGTATAGAGCCCAAGTTACATCAATTCAATACACACTAACTGTTACTCAACTTCAATCAGCTCAGAGCTCCTACCGATACTATTCATATGGTTGCATTGAATTGACCACGTCCCTCCCATGAATTGAATACACGAATTGCGCACATACAGTATAATGGATGCTTCATAATTAAGTGCAGCAATTACTCAATAATTTTAAGCAAATTTGAGTGTGAGTTTGGTAGTAAGGGCATTAGCAATACCAGAGAGTTTTATTACCAATGCAGCAACCACCGGCTTGGCCTACTGCGAAGTACCCAAGCTACCACCGGGTTCTACCTTGGTAGAGTGCGTAGTACTGTACAGACGTTTTCTCAGATTTCAGAGTACTTAAGTCCCCTGTTAATTGAATGATATAATTAGTACTCTTGCATTAAAACAATTCTGTTCTGTTATTAGGTTGTCGATACCTCCTCAAGTAAAACGCCTTTGAATAAGAAAAGCTGTTGACTTATTGCCACTTAAATATAGTTTAGATCCGGTAAAGTATGGCGCTGAGCAAGTGCAGTGGGGCACCGGGGTGCGGGGTGCGGGGTGCGGGTTCGAGGGGCGACTTCAGCATAACGAATGACCGCGATAACTCAGCCTCAGCTGACGTGGACGGCGGCGGGAGCGCATCCAACCAACCTGCCTGCTCCCAGTCGTTGACCTCCCTTCTTACAACTGTTCCTCACTAATCAAATAAAGCGACAGTCGCTGCTGCAGCAAACCTTAATTCCACTAACAAAATACCGGCGGCAAATACAGTAGTACCCAACTGATATGGCGCGTCGTGAATCTTCGTTCGCACAGAAAAGAAAGTATGGCCCCGAAGATTAACGAAAGAATGCTTATAACTTACAATCAACCTTATATCACTACTATAAGGTCCATAATACACTGCAGCTGTTAGTTCCGTCTCACTCGCAAGTCACGGCCCTCCGCACGGCGCGCGCTAACATGGCGGCAGCTGTCGACCAATAGCGTTTCCCGCGCTTTGAAAATGTATCTTCTGCGCAGGTACATCGGTAAGCCATATTAGTTGGGTACTACTGTACCTACGAACACAAATTAAACAATATTCTTCACGGACGGTTGTTCAATTCATATTCAGAAGGTCAAAGGGTAAATACCACTCGTGTATTGTTTATTGTGAACTATGCGTGACTTGTTGATTAGGACACGGTATTTTAATTCAAAACAACATTTTATTTAGTATTTTAACAAAACATATTGCTGTGAATGAAAAACTGTTACAAGCTCACGTGCTTCGCAAAGTGGCGACCTAGTTCTGTGCGTAGCGTAGGTAATAACTCGGGTATTCGCTTATTGCTAGTAATGAGCAAAAGTTATTTTGAAGCCTTTTATAACGACGCTGGAGCTACTCTGCTTGTTATTTGAGTTGAAATGATGTCTTAAGTTGTTTCGAGAACTCATCGCTGCAATGGAGTTGAGGCAGATTTCTATTGTTAAATATGAATGCTGTAGGCGATGGGAGAGAAATTAAAAGCAATATAAAATCTTAAACTTTGTATTTAATAAGTACAGAAAAATGCAGAAAAACAATAACTTGACAACTGAATAAAATTGTACGAACATTCGAATTTGAGCGGCAAAGAGGTTATGGTCTTTATTTTTTTCTAAATAGTTTTATTTTTAATAGGTCGCATCGCAGCGCAACTAAATCTAATGAGGTTTTACTTATTTTTTAGCATGTAAATATTTTTTTTTAAGATAATAATTATAATAAAGGGGATAGAACCTTTGTGGCATAGCTAGCCGCCGCCATTTTAGTTTTTTTTCAATGTCGCGGCGCACGATGTAACTGGTATATATGGGTAGAGGACACTTATACAAACAAAAACTGTTAGTCAATATGGTGGCCTAAAGTGTCACGTTTCCGAGATATTTGGAGGTAAAGATCGTAAATTATGACAATCATTAAAAATTAACTTATTTTACGTGTTTATATGCATTCGATTGTATTCAAATAATAGTTCCCAGGTTGATTTATAATTTTTTTAGAATAGAGTTAAACTAGGAGCACGAAAAACAATATTTTTAATTACTTACCTACTAAACAGCATCGTAATATTCGCCTTGAATACTATATTCGCAACAATGTTGTCAAAATAGCTCGGATCGTGACTTGTTTTCCATATTGTCATTATTATACAAACAAAAATGACAATACTTGTCCTAAAATCTATGTTACCAAGTAAATTGGAACTAAAGATTGCTAAGTAATGCTCCCTGGGCACCAAAGTTGCAATAGCGACGTAAATAAATAAAAAAAACCCGGTCCCACGGCCGGCCCGACCTTATAAAACTTCCACCTAAATGAGAGTCCCGTCTTCGTGGAAGACTGCTTACGTGCACACAATGGCCAAAAGGGCGAAAGATCAGACCCGACGAATTACAAGCCTATTGCCATCACCTTCCATTCTCTCCAATGTCATGGAGCGAGTGATCAACACGCAACTCTTGAGATACCTAGAGGATCACGATTTGTTGAGTGACCGATAATATGGCTTCCGCCATAGTCCCTTGGCTGGTGACCTTCTAGTGTATCTCTATGTGATATGTCTAGAAGGTCTCCAGCCGAGTGGTCACTCGTCATCGAGAGTCAAGGTGGCGAAGGCGTTCGATCGGGTCTGGCACCGGTGTCTTCTAACGAAGTTACCAGCATATGGGCTTCCCGAGGGACTGGATGCATAAGAGCTGAGAGATATAAATGCTGGCGTCTGTACTGTCCTCAACACTGTTCCTGCTGCATATCAATGAAATGCTGTCTATTGACGTCATTCAATGTACAGAGGACACTCATTGAAAATATTCCTCGTTTCGTGGTGGACGAAAGCCGCGAACGGCTTGTGTCTAAAATCGAAAGCACACTAACTAGTGTGTCCGATTACGGTCGACTAAACCTAGTCCATTTCAATCCCACTAAGACCCATGTTGTAGCTTACATCCCTACACCACCGGTACATCACTAGGTCGGCCATGACACTGACCGGAACCTAACCTCAAATTTACATTACCTACGTCATCTATCTCTTATAATTAGGTAGCAGAGCGTGGTTCACAGTGGAGAGTGGAAATAAGAAATGTATAATGTAAATAACTATATTTTATAAATATAATATTTTACTAGAAGATAAGATTCACATAATTATTAATTGACACACATGTTATAGATAAGTAGTCATAGCAACCTAATTTATTCTTAAAATTCAAATCGATTGCATAGACAAGAAAATAGATTAGATGAAGGTTAAGATTACACAACTACAATACTTCCCCTTAATCGAAAACCAAAAAGTCAAGCTATTTGCTTATTAGACCTAGTTCTTTCAATGCTATTGTATGTTTAATTTTAGGAAGAAATTTTGTCAATATATCAGCCAACATTTTTTCGGTAGGTAAATATTGTATATATATTGTCCCATTTAATACCTTTTCCCGGACGAAATGATGGCGGATATCAATATGTTTAGTCCTTGAATGATGAACATTATTCTTTGTTAACATTATTGCTCCTTGATTATCTACATTTATGCAAATTGGATGAATTGTTTTAAATACTTCCTTCAGCACATTATTTAAATATATACCTTCTTTAGTTGCTTCACTTAGTGCCATATATTCTGCTTCACATGTAGAAAGAGCAACGGTTCTTTGTTTTCTGGATTCCCAAGATATTAAACCATTAAGTTGGAAGACAAATCCAGTGTAGGATCTTCGGTCAATAAGACTTGATCCATAGTCTGCATCAGCAAATCCATGTAATTTCATGTCATGAGTTTTCTTGAAGACAAGTTTAATTTGTGAAGTCCCTTTAAGATATCGCACAACTCTCTTAGCTGCATTCCAGTGCTCATTGCTATAGTTATTATTAAATTGACTAAGAACACTCACTGTATGGGAAATATCTGGTCTAGTGCCTAATGATAAATACATTAAAGATCCAATTAATCTCTGATAAGGTAGGATTTCACCATCTTTTTGTTCATCTTTTGACGGATAAACCAATTTCATTCCAGGTTCTGCAGGAGTACTGACAGGTTTTGCATTTTCCATTCCAAATTCCTTAATTATCTTCTTTATATATTCCTCCTGATCAATAGATATATGATTTTTACTTTGAGTTACTCTCATACCTAGAAATAGTTTCATAGGACCTAATTCTTTTACTTTAAAGAGTTTATGTAAACTTAATTTAAATTGATTTTTCATATCGTCATTGTTGCTCATCAAGCAAAAATCGTCAACAAAGATTGCAGCAATTAGTAACGAAGTACCTTCATATTTATAATATAAACAATGTTCATGTTCTGATCTGTGCATACCTATATCTATTAAAGCGTCATGAAGCTTTTTATTCCATTGTCGTGGAGCTTGCTTTAATCCATAAAGTGCCTTTTTGAGTAAGCATATCTTCCCCTTGTTGCAATCTTTGACAAAGCCTTCAGGTTGTTCCATTAGAATTTCTTCATCTAGATCGCCATTTAGGAAAGCAGTTTCTATATCTAAATGTTCTAGAGTTAAGTTCCACTGAGCTGCAAAAGAAAATAGTAATCGTATTGTAGACAATCTGGCAACTGGAGCAAAAGTTTCTTCATAGTCTACACCATACGTTTGAGTAAAGCCTTTTGCTACTAGCCGTGCTTTATACTTGGCAATATTTCCATTTGCATCTCTCTTGATTGTATAAACCCATTTACTTCTGACAATCTTTCTATCATTTGGCCTATCAATCAAGGTCCAAGTACCGTGATTTATTAACGAATTGTATTCGCATTCCATTGCTTTATACCAAACATCTTTTTGTGTACTTGACATAGCTTGTTTAAAAGTATTTGGTATGTTATTCTCAGCTATGGCTTGGTAAAGTATTATATTATCAAGCCATTTTCTTGGTATTCGGTTTCTCATTGGATATCGGCGTTCATATTGTGACTGAACATCAGTTGATTGTGTTTCGGGTGTTGTTTGTACAGGATCAACTTCTTCAGTATTTGCTCCTGGAGCTAAAGTTGTATTCATATTGTCCATTGAATCTTCAAAAATATCTTCATCTTCCTGAGTTGTATTTGTTACAGGATATATTTCACTTGCCATAGGTTGAAGATCTTCTTGATTTGTTTCAAGTTCTGTTGATTCAGGCAAAATTGAAATTTCTTTTGTTTCAACAACATCATGTAAGTTGAAAAAATTTGAAGAATTTTGAGATTTCGTGAAAACAAATTCATTTTCAAGAAAGACAACATCTCTTGATTTAATTAATTTGGTAGGATTATCAGGATCTACAAGACGGTATCCCTTCGTATCGGTACAATAACCTACAAAAATATATGGTTTTGCTCGAGGATCAAGTTTCTTTCTTAATTCTTTAGGAATATAAGAATATGCTTTACAGCCAAACACTCTCAGGTGTGAGAGGTCAACTTTATGTCCACTCCATACTTCATCAGGCGTTTTTCCACGTAGTGCTTTCGTTGGCGAACGGTTTTTTAAGTAGACTGATGTATTAGTTGCTTCTCCCCAATACTGTTTTGGTAGTTTTGAGTCTTGAAGCATAGCTCTCGTCTTTTCCATAATAGTACGGTTAGTTCGTTCTGCAACACCATTTTGTTGAGGATTATATGGTACAGTTGTTTCATGTAATATTCCTGATTGTATGAAAAATTCTTTTAATGCAGTATATTCACCTCCATTATCAGAGCGAAGTACTTTTATTTTCTTATTCGTCTGGTTTTCAACAAGATTCTTAAATTCTAAAAATTTTTGTTTTACTTCAGACTTCAGTTTCAATAAATATAAAAATGTTTTTCTGGAATAATCGTCAGTGAACGTAAGAATATATCTCGCTCCATTCCAGGTTGGTACGCTCATTGGTCCACATACATCACTATGTATTAATTCTAAAATGTCACTTGTTGTAGTATTTGAAGGTTTGAATGGTTTCTTAGAAAGTTTTCCTTCAATACAAGGAATACAAGTATCCTTGAATAATTGTGTAGGCTTTGAATAACTAATACCTGTAGCTAAATGTTTCTTTAGTACTTCCATCGATCTAAAGCTTAAGTGACCAAGACGTTTATGCCACAACTCAGCTGTATCAGTAACGGTAGATGATAAAACTTTACTACATTTGACGTTTGAAATGTCATTATTATTACGACTTAATTTGTACATACCTTGTACATCAGTGGCTCTTGCAAGAACTTTATTTGTTGAGCCATCTAATATTTTTGCGCCATCATTTGTAAAGATTATAGAATGTCCCCGTCTTATAATACTACTTACCGATAAAATGTTGTTAGAAAGCTTAGGTACATAAAGCACATCAGATATTTTACGAACAGTAGGAGAAAAATTACAATTTACATCACCAATACCATCTGAAAAGATTTTGTCATTATTAGCAATTTTTATTGGCTTAGAAATTGGCCTATAATTTTGAAACCAATCTAACCTAGGAGTCATGTGACTAGTGGCACCGGAATCAAGATACCACTCATCATCAGTCTTGGTGACATTAGGGTTCTCCTTTGAATTAATAGCCATTAAAGTAGCTTCGGTACAGATATGACTATTTTCAGGTTTAGACATATTACCTTTTTTTGCTTTTAAAAATCGACAATCATTTTTCAAATGTTCCTTCTTTTTACAATACATACAGAATTTATTTTTAGAGTTATACTTATTAAAATTCGACATAAGCGTAGAATCTGGATCTGAAGAGCTGTTTCCACGGTTATCTTCTTTAAGTAGAGCTGACACAACTATTTCTGATGATATCTTACTGTTAGAATGTTCTAGAGCCATAACTAATGGATTATATTTATCAGGTAGTCCAGCAAGCATAATAATTCCCAGAAATTCGTCATCGACACCAGCATTGATGCCTCGTAGCTGTTGTTGTGTAGCCAAGATTGAATTTGTGTACAATTCTATGTTTTCATCATTTAATTTTATGTTGAGGAGTTTTTTCATTAGCGCTAGCCTTCTCGATAATCCACTATCAGCATATGCACGTTTTAGACTATTCCACGTTTCATAAGCAGTTTTATTTTCATTTATAATAGGATATATGGACTCATCACATGCAAGGCATATTTTTGCACGAGCTTTGGCATCTTTTCTAGCATTAGCAACATTTGAGAAATCTAAGTCTTTGTTTTGTACTATGTCCCAAAGATCAAGATCAATAAGATACATTTCCATACTAAAACACCATGTACTATAATTTTGTTTACCCTTCAATCTTCCAAACTGGACCAAAGATGTGGTAACATTAGTACTTACTGAAGAGTTTCTGTCTCCTTCAGCCATGGCACTGATTTATTATTCCACTAATTATTACACTTTACGTGTTCAGACCATAACCTCTTATAATTAGGTAGCAGAGCGTGGTTCACAGTGGAGAGTGGAAATAAGAAATGTATAATGTAAATAACTATATTTTATAAATATAATATTTTACTAGAAGATAAGATTCACATAATTATTAATTGACACACATGTTATAGATAAGTAGTCATAGCAACCTAATTTATTCTTAAAATTCAAATCGATTGCATAGACAAGAAAATAGATTAGATGAAGGTTAAGATTACACAACTACAATACTATCTATATGGTTCGCGCGTGAGTACTAAAATCATTTTAAAGTGTTTGCTAATTAGACCAGCGAGTAAAACCTAAAATCTTACAGCGTGAACATTGGTCCTTCGGCCTTTAATATTTTTCGTCAAGAATTAAACAGTTTAAAGTGTAAAAAACAATCTCGCCATAGCGTAGGGCGATCGCCATTCCACGCGGTTATGCCACGCACCAAGATCATGTTTTTAAGGACATTTCATGAAGAAATCATCATTTGTGCTTCAATAATAGTTTAATTCATACATCAAGAATACTACATAGTTATTCCATTTTGTCAAACAAATGCATCAATCGTCCAACACAACATCGTGGTCATACAAAGCCAAAAGTACCTAACTGAAGTAATCTGGAGGATACCTGTGAAAGAAAGCATTCTTACATCGAGGATACTTCTGGCCTTCGTAAATACATGCTTACAACGCTTCAGTTAATTTGTTTGAAACAATCAGTGGAGCATGGTGGAATATATTTTGCATGATCATATAATCAAAACCACAGCCAAACAATAAGATCTGAGTGAGTTCGTTCCAATTTTTTCCTTTCTCTTCCATCCCATTTATGATAGCACTTTTTGAATGTGTACTAAACAATTAATAACCTAACTTGTGTGTGGTAAACAAACATTGCTATAAATTCAACTTATAAAATATCTTTAAAACATTTTACTTAAAATTACAACAAAATCATAATATTTGTCAGATATTTTTAGCAAATTCTTACTTCTCACAGCTGCTTGTTCGCACAACTTGGTTCTTTTGCATGATATTTCAATCCAACAATTGTTTCCATTGTTTTTTGCCTACATTCCTATCTTATCAGCATTTTTATTCATTTGCATAAGTAACTATTGCCTAAATACAACAAAATGAATGAGGAAAGGCTTAAGGAGCTTAAAAAATGCCGTGGAACATTAAAGACTAAGCTTACGCTCTTTTCAAAATATTTAGATTATATGGACACATGTGTAAAAATAACTGAGGATAATTTCTGTGAATTGGAATGTCGTTTAGATAAATTAGATCCTGTACTAAGTGAATTTGATACTTTACAGCAAGAAGCTGAGTCGTTATCAGAGGACACACCAGACTTATATAAAGAACGTGAAGAATTTGATTCCAAATTCTACTCATTGGTAGGACGTGCACGCTCGAAGTTAAAAGCTTTACACTCAACACGGCGTAGCTCTTTGGGATCCCTGTCGAGCAGCAGTAGTGGCAAGGCTGAGCCACACCATGACTTTGTGAGGCTACCTAAAATAACTTTAGCCACCTTTAGCGGCAGCTTCCAGCACTGGCTTGAATTCAGAGATACGTATCTTTCATTAATTCATAACAATAAAAGTATTAGTGACATTAATAAGTTTCACTACCTTCGAGCATCGTTAAAAGGTTCAGCATCATCAGTAATTCAAAGTCTTGAGTTTCGGGGTGAAAATTATAATATTGCTTGGCAGTTATTATCGAGCAGGTATGATAATGAAAGGTTATTGGTTAATAACCATGTGCATGCTTTATTTACCTTAGAATCTGCCCAGAAAGAGTCTTGTCAGGCAATAAGAAACATTATTGATGTCACTAATAAAAATTTAAGTGCTCTCAACTTATTAGGTCAACCTACAGACCATTGGGACACACTCATAATCTATATCATGACAAAGAAATTAGATAGTGTCACTTACCGTGAATGGGAGGAAAACCGTAGCTCTAGCATTACAGGTTCTCCCACATTGAAGCAATTCATTGATTTTTTAAATAATAGAGCTGACTTATTACATACATTACAAAATGATCAATCAAACAGAATTGCTACACCACACAAACAACACACACAATCAACAGACTTAAATAAAACAAAAAGTACATCAAGTAACTTAAACTATAAAAATAAAAGTGAAAATAACAAACCAATAAAATGCCCTCTCTGCGATAAGGAGCATTTTTTATTTACGTGTCCAGAATTTAGGAACTTAGATGTAGACACACGTTTACAGAAAATGCCTAATTATCAGGTCTGTAAAAACTGTTTACGACCAGGGCACACTGACAAATACTGCAAATTAACACACTGCAAGTATTGTACACAGAAACATAACACTCTTTTACATAAGGATGTAGAAAATACTTTGCCTAACATAGCAACAACCTTCACAGCACATAGTGAAACATTAAACAGACCACACATATTGCTATCCACAGCATTGGTAAAGGTGAGAGCCTCTAATGGTAGTCTTTGCACAGCCCGCATCATCCTTGACAGCGGCAGCACTACTCATATAATCACTGATAACCTCTGTGGGAAGCTAGGTCTGATAAGGCGGAGCACAGATTCCAGAGTCACAGGCATTAATAATCAAATTTCTTGTAGTATAGAGTGTTGTGACTTGGTAATGCAGTCATTTTCAGGTGATTATGAAGTCAGTATGAGTTGCTATATATTACCAAACATTACCAAATCCTTACCTACGTCATATGTAGATATTAAAGATTTGCCTATTCCATCTTACATTCAATTAGCAGACCCCTCTTTTAATATTCCCTCGGCTATTGACATATTAGTCGGGGCAGAATTGTTCTGGGAAGTCTTGGGCTCTAAATCCATTGGCTTAGGTAAGTTGCAACAGACTAAGTTAGGTTGGTTGGTATCGGGTGTAGTACATCAAACTACTACGAAACCAATTGTCAACAATAACACACTAACATGTAACTTAATTCATAATGACGATTCACAACTAGTTCGTTTTTGGGAACTAGACTCGGTGTCTTCTAAGCATAGTCTTTCCAAAGAAGAACAAGCTTGTGAAGATAGCTTTGCAAAGCACACTAGACGTGATGAGCAAGGTCGTTTTGTAGTGACCATACCTTTGAAGGAATCTCCTGAACAGCTTGGAAATTCATACCACATAGCACAGAGTCGATTTTTTTCTCTCGAGCGCAGACTTCAGCGAGACCCTTTTCTTAAGGAAATGTATTTAAATTTCATGCAAGAATACATCGACCTTGGTCACATGACAGAAAATAAAACATCAACTGAGAATAATGTCAATTATTACTTACCCCATCATGGCGTAATTCGCGAATCAAGTTCGACAACAAAATTGCGCGCAGTTTTCGATGCCTCGGCGGTAACTTCGTCAGGCAAATCATTTAATAACATACAAATGGTAGGCCCAGTCGTTCAAGAGGACCTACTTTCTATATTACTTAGATTTAGACAGCATAAATATGTTGTCACAGGCGATATTGAAAAAATGTATAGAGCAATACTTATAGAGCCTTCGCAGCGTTCTTTACAACAGATCATATTTAGATTCAATCCTAATGAACCGTTAAAAACATACACTCTTAATACAGTGACATATGGTACGGCATCAGCGCCGTATTTAGCCACTAAAAGTCTTGTCACCCTAGCAGAGCAGTGCTCAAATCTTGAGGTTAAAAGCGCTATCACCCGCGGTTTTTATGTCGATGATTATTTAAATGGTGGAGACTCTATCAAGTCAGTTGTAGAGCTCTGTAAAGAAGTCATACACACTTTACAATCTGCAAAGTTTAATTTAAGAAAATGGCAATCAAATAGTTCAGAAATTATAAAAAATATAACTAATGATTACACAGATACAGTTGTAGAAAAGACCTTAGACTTAAATGAAACACTACCTTCCAAAACTCTAGGCTTAAATTGGAATTCTGAACATGACAATTTATTATTCTACATACATCTAGACTCTAACAAAAAAAAGGTAACTAAACGCCAGATTCTATCACTCATTAGTCAAGTGTTTGACCCTTTAGGTCTTCTAGGGCCATGTACAGTCGAAGCAAAAATTCTTATGCAGCAATTGTGGATTGAAAAGTGTGGCTGGGATACTGAAGTGTGTTTAGACATCAAAACGACATTTCTAAAGTTTGTTCAGTCTTTGCAAAGTCTTAATGCACTTACCATTCCTCGCTGGGTTTGTGGTGACAACCCTGTTGAATTTGAAATTCATACTTTCACAGATGCTTCAGAACGTGCCTATGGAGCATGCGTCTTTGTGAGAACAATTAGTGCAAATGGTTCTGTCTGTGTTAGGCTTTTGGCATCTAAAAATAAAGTAGCACCATTGAAGCCCATTACTATTCCACGTTTGGAATTATGTGGTGCCTTGCTAGGCACAAGGCTCTACGCTAAAGTTGTTCAATCTCTTACAATCAAATTTAAGCAATCTTTTTTTTGGTCAGATTCTACAATAATTCTTGGATGGTTAAAAACATCTCCAAGTCATTTAAAAACCTTTGTTCGTAATAGGGTTGGTGAGATTCAGGATATTACCGCCAGTGCCAGTTGGAATTATGTGCCGTCAAAAGAGAACCCTGCAGATCTAGTTTCTCGTGGGGTGAAGGCTGACTGCCTCAGCGCATCCAGTTTGTGGTGGTGCGGGCCTACTTTCCTACACCAACCAAAAATACTCTTTCCTATAACACCAAACAAACATACAGAACTTCTTCCTGAAGTAACTTTATTAACTGTACCCACTACAAACACAAATAAAAACTTTATATCAAATTTAATACATAAAATGTCAAAATATTCAAAACTAATCAGAGTTTTTGCTTATGTAAAAAGATTTATAAACAATTGTAGAAAAAATAGTAGCAAAATTTATAATAATTTAACATTATCAGAAATACAGGCTTCAGAAAACACATTGTTACAAGCAGTACAACAAGAAGTGTTTGCAGAGGAGTACAAAATCATCAAATCAGGACAGTCACTTAATAAAAAAAACAGACTTTCATCATTATCACCATTCATTGACAAAGATAATATTATGAGAGTAGGGGGTCGTCTTAAAACCTCTCACTACTCTTATAATGTTAAACATCCAATTCTGCTATGCAGCAAACATCACTTTACATACATATTATTTCAAAAGCATCACTTAGATTTACTACACGCCGGTCCACAACTATTGCTTTCTAATATTAGACAAACATATTGGCCGTTGGGAGGAAGGAACCTCGCAAGACGCGTGGTTCACGGTTGCATTTGTTGCTGCAGGTTTAAGTCGAAGACTATCCAACCCGTTATGGGCGACTTACCAAGCGATAGAACGCTCTTGGAGTTTCCTTTCCTCAATACAGGCATAGACTATGCTGGACCAGTACTGATTGCTGATCGTAAGGGTAGGGGCTGTAGACTAACCAAATCATACATTTGCGTATTTGTATGCTTCGCAGTAAAAGCTCTGCATCTGGAGCTCGTCACGGATCTTACTAAAGAAGCTTTTATTGCTGCGCTTCATAGATTTATATCGCGCCGCGGTAAACCACAGACTATCTACTCTGATAACGGCACAACCTTTGTTGGAGCCAGCAACGAACTTTTGAACTTTTTTAAGACATTTTCAGAAGACATTCAAACTGAAATGTCAAGTAAAGGTATTAACTTTAAACACATACCCCCCTATACTCCACACTTCGGTGGCTTGTGGGAGGCAGCTGTGAAGTCAGTTAAGCATCACCTTAGACGAATACTTTCTTTAACACATCTCACTTATGAAGAGATGACAACTTGTTTGGTTCAAATAGAAGCTATTTTAAATTCCAGACCTTTAACACCTTTGTCTTCTGATCCTTCTGATCTTACCTGTCTTACCCCCTCTCACTTCCTCATTGGACGACCGCTCACATCGGTACCTCATCCTGATATTACCGATGCGAACATCAACCGACTTCAGCGGTATGAAAGAATCGAAAAATTAAAGCAGCATTTTTGGCAACGCTTCTCATATGAATACATAACACTCCTGCAACAAAAGGTTAAATGGCATTCGTCGGGTGATGATCTGAAACTGGGATCACTTGTGTTGGTGCGAGACAAGAATCTACCACCTCTCCTCTGGCTCTTGGGCAGAATTGTCAAGTTACATCAAGGATCCGACCATGTCAACAGAGTTGCAGATATCCAAACCAGAAAGGGAGTCATACAGAGAGCATATAATAACATATGCCCTCTCCCCATCATTACATCGTGTTGAATTACTTCAACCCCGGCCAGTATGTTGTAGCTTACATCCCTACACCACCGGTACATCACTAGGTCGGCCATGACACTGACCGGAACCTAACCTCAAATTTACATTACCTACGTCATCTATCTATATGGTTCGCGCGTGAGTACTAAAATCATTTTAAAGTGTTTGCTAATTAGACCAGCGAGTAAAACCTAAAATCTTACAGCGTGAACACCCATGTTTGCGCGTTCACCGCTAAGAAAACCCCATTTATTGTGGCTTCACAATTCCAGAACACGGACATCAGTGAAAGCATCGGGATCATCGGCATCAGCATTTTTAATGACGTCAATAGACCGTCTAGAAGACAAGGTTAAGCTAGCATCCAAAAAACTCGAAGTGCTCAACAGAGCGAAGCAGTACTTCACATCGGGGCAAAGGCTGCAACTTTACAAGTAGCAAGTCCGGCCTTATATGGAGTATTGCTCTTACCTGGATACCAGTTTGGGCCTTTAGACTCGTTTCAGCGAAATGCTATTAGAATTATCGACGATCCCGAGCTCACAAGCGGCTTAGTGCCCCTCAATCTGAGGAGATACTTTGCCTCCTTATGTGTGTTCTATCGCTTGTACAACGGACAGTGTTCTGTAGAATTATTTAACCTGATGCCCACGGCTACCTTCTACCATCGCAAGTCTCGCCATTGACGGAGAGTCCATCCTCATACATTGGAACCAAAATCGCTTACAATCAGGCGGGCCGTATGTTTGTTTGCTACCTAAGTAGTTTACTTGGCTTGTTTCTATTATGTGTTTTATTTTATTTTTAAAACAGTGATGCAATATTATTTGACTACTATTGCTTAAAAACAAGAACATAAAGTGTACTTAATCAACTTTAAACTATTGTCATTCGTGTCATATTATATATACATCGATATTCCAATATCTCGGTAACATGATATTTTAAGACAAGTATTGTAATTTTTGGTTAATGACGGCGACATGGAAAACAAGTTAACCATTACGATCCGAGCTACTTGACATCACTGTGTTTCATTGCGAATATTGCGATGCGTTACAAAAATTTTCGTACCCCTTTATTTTATAATATTTCGGGTATTTATGCTTAGCACTACTATCTCTGTCGTCTACAAATGCTACTGAAAATTGCTTTTCAAAATGTATACCAATAATATGTACCGTGCGTGAGTGCTCTACGCACAGCCTGAATTGGTGGAGCTAGAGATATTCCTTGAATGCCCTTTGGGTGCAGAAGGGTTTTCTATACATAGGGAGGTAATAAAGGGGACGGAAAGTTAGTTGACTTAGAACCCTAATATCAGATGACTGGTTATTAGTGACCGATACCTAAACATACGATTGTAAACAAACAACTTTCCCAAAGGTTTTATTTTTATTTTATGGGGATCAAGCAACTATATATTACTATCAACTAACTACTGATAGATGTTAAATAAATTAAAAAGAATAAATGCATAGCAAAAGTGGAATAGGTAGTTTAGTTTATAGAAAGGGATAAGTACCTAACTAAGTAAAATAACAGCTGACGGTGTATTACTCTTGTTAGGTACTAAATATTCTATTGGGGTAATTGGGGTCATGCCTTTAGTCAATAAAAAAAATCGTTTCTTTGGGAAAGTTGTTTGTTGTCATGAGTACAATCATGTTAAAGTATCGATCACTAATTAATATTATGGCATAATAAATAGTGTAATTGGCTAATTATTACTAAATTAAAAACGATATAGTATTAACATTAGTGATCCTAAAAATGTTGTAAAAAAAATGGTATTTGAAATAAAGAATTTTATTATTATTATTTATTATTTTTATTAACACACATTCAACAAATATTACATAGTAGTTAATTGCAGTAGGTATTTAATTTTGTAACAAATTGTAAAGCATTAAAAATAGTATCATTTTCAAATTATTACACTTTGTTTCAAGTACACAACACGATACCATAGATTTCCAACTAACAAAGCATTGTTCGATAGGTATATAACGTAGGTAATTAGGCACTCCGAGCACTCCGCGGCAGCAGAGGTATCATGACGCGCCACGCCACGGCTGAGAGCCGGTGCATGTCTCACCAGAGAGACGATTTGTCTCTGTCCCCAACACAAACTAAATCCACTTTACAACATAAATTAAGTCGACAAAGATCTCTAATAACGCCGACTTACTTAAATTATACATTTTCCAAGCGAACGTGATGCAAATGACTGTCAAGTTATGTTCGTACTTTTGACGTTAGAAAAATAACGAGAGGTTTTCAGTCGTAATATTCCAGCAAGAAAATTACCATCACAAGTCAAACTAAGTGGTTTTCGTTTTATTTAATTACTGAATCCAACCAAGAGTATAAACAGTAAAAAGCGATTGTATTTTATGATATAAAGGTACAATTTTGTGTTATCATACTGATATTATCATGAGAATGTTCTTAATCACACCGCATGTAATGGCTGAATGATTTTGGCACATTGGTACATAGATGATCTGGAAAAACATTAGATCCTTAGGGAACGTAGACGAAACCTCTCGACACTAGTTAATAATGAATGATAACCATTGCACCAAAGGTTTCATAAGTTCAGTTTCCATGTTGCGTTAACCGAGCGCCCTTGAAAAAAAAACAAAAAAATTCTCATTCAGACTCATTCAGACTTATGAAAAGTCAGACTCTTTTTTTTTATTTTTTTAATGTCATTAGGTTGACAAACAGGCAGACGGTCCACCTGATGGTAAGTGGTTACCGCCGCCTATGGACATTTGCAATACCAGGGGGATTGCCGATGTGTTGCCGACCTTGAAGAGCTCTTTTTATACCCTTTTTGAAGAACCCCATATCGTAGCGCTGAGGGAAAACCGTAATGGGGAGCTCATTCTACATCCTAATGGTCCGCAGTAAGAACGTCCGACTGAACCGTTGTGTGGACGATCGAGGCAGCTCGAGGATATGAGGATGAACTCCACATCGCCGGCGAGCGGTGCGGTGGTAAAAAAGTGATGATGGCACCAGGTCAAAAAGTTCTTGAGAACACGATAGAGTAAGTAGTTGTGTAATCATAATGTGAGATGTAATTATTGCACTCTTATTATATGAAATATTTGTAGAGTATTGGAAAAGGTATCTAAACATTAGAGGATAGTCATCCAAGTTTCATGGCTGGCATATATAATAGCTTGCTTCCGCGAACGCATTTAAAACATTTTCCGGTTCGTTAGTGCACGCATGAACGTGACAAGTACTCTATGGCAGCACTCACACGACAAAGAGTTCCTCACGGCGCGTGTCCTCCGCACCGCGCGTGCTCGTACGTAGCTCGCGGTTTCTTGCGACGACTCGGCTGTATATAAACTTTATTATGGTCGCTTGTAAGAACCGCTTTAATACGTTTATGTAATCGCTTCTCGTAAATTCTTTCTGTAACTTGAGTGAGAAGCTGAATGTTCTTTGTAACTTTGCCATTACATCATAACATACATATAATACCCTCAGATAAAACCCATACAAACTGTGGTAATACCATCATTCCGTACAAAAAAAACATATACCTAATAATAACAAGTAGTAAGAGAGGTAGAGCGTATAGCGTTTATTCGCTCAAAGAGCAGCTCGACTGGATAACTACCTCCACCTTAAAGAATACCGCAGCCAAATAACTTATATTGTGTTGCAGTAATGTCCCGTGTGTTGCAAGCGTCAATAAGGGTACGGTAATCGCTTGCCATCAGGCGGGCCGTACGCATATTTAACAAATTTATCGTATTAAAATAATAAATAAATCCATAGTCCACTATCACAACAATCCACGACGGGCCAGTTGGCGCAGTAAGATTCCACCTACCGAGCCGCAGGTCGTAGGTTTGATTCCCACACAGGAAATGCATTTATGTGCATGAACGTGTCCGCACGTCCTGAGTCTGAGTTTAATTATGTATATTAAATATGTATTTACAAATAAAAAGTAGTATATGTATCATATCAGTTATCTGGTTTCCATAGTACAAGCTCTGCTTAGTTTGGGATCAGATGACCGTTTGTGAGGAATGTCCCAGGGTATTTATTTATTTATTCATAGTTTACTTCTATGATATGATAATAATGTAGTCAATTAATATACATATATACATGAATATTAGGAATACAGTCATCAAAAGTTTCCACGTAGATATAAGCGATATAAATGACAACTTTACTACTTACTAGCAACATCTAAAAATATTAACATAAAAATGTAGACAAAACGAAAGGATCAGAATCCAATTTCCAAGCAATATGAATATCATAGATATGACGATGGAATATGAAAGTTTATGTGATTGCAGAATCAATTGGAGCTAGACTAGCGCGAAGCGGGTGCGGGTTCGACCCCCGTGCGAGGCGAGGAGCCTCGGCAGATTACATAGTCGCGCGCCGGAAGGGGGCGCCTCGGAATCGACCTATTGAAGCGCCGGCCTTCCGATATAATAATATTATAACAATAAATAAATGATGTTCCAGCGACGATTAGATTTCCGCCTCACTGAGTTCTATATTAGTGAAAATTTTATACTTTTACTGTGAAGTTGATAGAACATTGTTAATGATAGATAGATGTGGCTACAGCCAGGTTGGTTTACTTTGCTTATTTCCATAGTTTAATGTCCTACAGTCTTCTGCTGTGGGGCTCAGCTGCAGACTTTGAAATTATATAATTATTCTGCAGAAAAGTGCAATTCCCGCAATCATTGTTTGGATTGGGCCATCGTGGTCGGTACCTAGATGGGTGACCGCCTAGTGGTATTTCAAATCGAGCGTTTCCGTGCTTCGGAAGTCACGTAAAGCCCTTGGTTCCGGTTATCATTTATTTTTTTTAGTCGTTAAGCTATTTGGAGTCCTACTATAGGAAGCTTGAAAACTACAGCAGTACGTTGACCACTAGCCTGCCTCCACCTCGCCGCAGTGTGCATGCGTGGTGGAGTATCTGCCCATTCCCTTTCACCCTAATTTGTGAAAGGAGGCCTGTGCTCAGCAGTGGGACATTATAGGCTGATCATGATGATGGTTGTATGGTTCCTCGCGAATCACTACGAAATCAATTCAAGCTAATTAGGATTTTTAACGTTACCGCCACAGTACATTTATGATATTATGTTGGTCATATAAAAATGATTTGATTTAAAACTAAAAGTAACCGCCATAACTTTAATACAAGAATTTATTTTAAATAAATTTTATTTTTTGTTATAAATACTTCCTACCGTACCTAATATAAAATGACAGATCCTCATAAAATGCCTTAATGAGTTTCTTGCTGAAGTCTTCTCGAAGTTTAAATGTATTTATTCTGAACCGTTGGCACCTATCAGAATATCAGGTGCCTTTTCAGGGCCTAAACTGAATACATAACTTTTTTGATTTTTACTGATGAAAAGTAACTAATATATTAAGAGCCTGGAAAGGCATAATTTCACTGGCTTTTCTATAAAATAAAACAGCACAATTACCTACTTTATCTGTAACCAGAATATATGGCTTATACTCTTGAAGCAGTTTCTGTTAGAAAGTCACGAGGGCCGATTTCAATTACATCGAAACTTTATCCCATTCATTTTTACGGAGGCCTCACCATGTCGCGCCGGCCCCGAGTACCGAATAAGACCATAATGTCCACATTATAAAGAGGCCGCCCTTTGCTCGAGTAAAAACTGATAATAAAGGAGTCCCTTATTGGCATCTCGTAGAGCTCTACGAGATGCTACTGAGTTTCGTAGCACTTCGTAGAACTAAAAACTTGACATAAGATTATATCAATAAATATCCTGAACATTCTGTCGGATTACGATGACCTTCAAGTATTCAATTGGCAATTCGACATGTCAAAAACATTGCTCTCTCAATTTTTAATACCACTATTTTGTATTCGAAAAGTGCATGCGAGCTCGACTGGATGTTTCTCTCTCGGGAATTATTTAAAAAGGTTAAACAAAGGCGAAGAGGTCGTTCACTTAGAATTTAAGTGAAATGTCACGTTTGAAATGATTCAAATAAAAAATCCGATATAGATGAACCCCGCCGGCTCATTTACTTGTACTCAGAGACATCGCGCGCTCACTCGACAGTAATCGCCGTCTGTGTTGCATTACAAACTACTCGTTATGTTTCACAACACGCCACTAACTCCAGTTCGAAGTATAAATTACAATCCGTCACTCTTAATAAAAAGCTACTACGTATTATATTTTTTTTTTATAGATTTAATATACTTTTCAACACACTTGCTCGTAAAGTGACATTTATTGCAGCGTTTTTAGTATCTTAATTTTGCTTATTACGCACAAGTGCTTTTTACTTAACATTTTTATGATAGGTATAATTCAATGCAATTGATATGTGAGTAGACGAAGCATTCTTAATTTAAACGGGTAAAACAGTTTGACAGCGAATCGCTCGCGAATGTAAAAAAAAATACTTTTGCGCCATATTTGTTGACGTTCTCATTGATATTATCAAAAAATCTACTTAAAAAAATACAAGTCTGTTGTTTTCCTCACAAGTGTATTGAAAAACGTCGTATGACACGCGTGTGCATTGATCATTACAATCTCGGCTTCCTTATCGCGTTCGCCTGCGGCCTCGTCTGTAATTACCAACTTTGCACACATGTATCATAATGTATTATTATAAAGTTCGTGACAAGGTGTAAGTCAATATTTATCAACTAATTACTAGGTATTTTACCCTCATGGAGTCTTTATTACTACTCACTATATTGTGGCGTACAAATAAACTAGTAAAATAACTGCGAAACTCAAATAAAATTAATAAATGGTGACAGAGTAAACGGCAACGTATTTAATGAAATTATTGAAATATTTACCTCATAAATAACTCGATTGAACAGATGAAAGTTAAACAAAGTGTGAGAGGATCGATCCGGAACGTCCGGACGTCCGGTGGCACGTGTGTGCTCGCTCATTAATAAAGAGTTGTCGACACGCGCCGCGCCGCGCCGCCTCTGTCGACCCACCTACTCCTCGCGTACGTAGTAATAACACACCACATTAACAATTGTTAATATTGTGCTTAAAATATATGATTTCTTTTGTGTAAACGGATGATATGGTTATTCTATTACCTAGCAGGTTTAAAAAAATTACGTGATTTAAGAATGTTAATATATAATATAGTATAAGCTGACCTCCCATTGTACGGAAATCCTATACAATGCGAGATCAACTTATACTGGAAATGTATTGCTTGATCTGTAGCCGTGTGTACCTACTAAAGGGATCCACCTTTCTTCACTGTTTTCGTTATTTTATTTGTAACAAATAAAAATATGGCTATTTTTACCAGTTAACCAGGGTCAGTGCTTAATAAAGCTACGATGCGAGCTGGTCGCTGCGAGGATACTGTGCTTCACACTTTATATCCCATTTTCCATAACTGCACAGACGGGCGCGCCGGCGTGTACTCATACGTCAAAGGATACACCAGTGTATAACTAATGATCTTAGTGGAAATTATGATATATTGGCCCTGATTCTGTTGTTCACAACTAAACTAATTTTAGTGTCACTATGTCTCTTTCTAACAAAGAACATAAGAAAAGGATGTAAGAAATTTAGTCCTGTCAAATTAGTCCAATGCTTGTTTTCAATATAAATTTAGTCGCCATCTATCGCGGTCACGCCTAAATACACGCAAAATAAGACGGCAAAGATTAATTTGACAACTTAAAATATGTTCTATCCTTTTTCAATCATGTTCGTAAGAAAGAGATGAGATGTGAGTAAAATTAGTTTAGTGCGATTTACAACAGAATCGGCACCATTATCTTCTTTACTAAAGCCAACCCTCGAGACATGAGTAACTCGAGCCACCGTTCACTGTTAAAGGTGCTTTAACACAAGTACCAACTGTACTGCTTATCTAGCGCATAATTTTTACGATAGAACTTGCCTCGCGACGTAAAATTAAAATATGACCCAGTTTACATCAATGACTTGGAGTCCCCGCTCCCTCTATCTTGTGAAATACAGGAATTGGAATAATTTTAAATTAAATGCAGACCAGTTTGGTATAGTTAATGTTTATTGTGAGAATACCACATTTTTACCTCTTGATATTTATACAAAATTATTGATCTTGTGATTAATTATATGAAATTAAAAGTTACGCGAGAAAAACACTTGATAACTCGTGTAGGGAACACGTATCTACTCAAAGTGTAGCGTTGAAAACATATTAAATTAACTTTAGTAATAATTAGGGAGCGTGTAGTAGGTGCGTCTCCCGCGCCCCGCTGAAGCCCCGCGCGGCCCCTGTACGCAGGAACAGTTTGAGTACACGCACGCACTTAAACTTTGACTACCCGCCCGTGAAATGGCTTCACTGATATTGTGCCAAATTACTGTAACTTTAAATTTATTTAATTAATCAGCAATTTGCTTGACGGAAAGTCATATTAATAATAATTTATGTCGTTTACGTACTTACGACATAAAATACTCTATATTTAATTAATTAATTTGAATCTCGAGCGTCAGCGGTAAAATGTTACGAATCTCGAATCTACGTAGATTAGATATACAATACTGAAATATTGTCTAATTATATTTTTTGCTACAAAAACGATATCGTAGTATTTAGTGCACAACACAGAATTGAATAGTGTGACAGAATTGAGACTTTATTCGCTCACTTCCCTCCAATATGGCGAGGAGGGCGATGGCTGCCACACGCGTCATACTTGTGAACAGGTGCTGCTTGTGGGGGCTGGTCTGCTTAAGTTGGCCATTTATTTATTTACTTATTAAATATAGATTCAGTCTACTTTGTAGTTTTGCCGTCGCGCCGGGGCACGCAATTGTTGTCAGTGCGATTAGAATGTAAATATGTAATGAATCTAAGCTTGTTTTGAAAAGAGTAATTGCTGAGTTTATTGCCGGCTCTTCTCAGCAAATGCAACCTTCCGAACCGGTATTAGAGTATTAGAGTCAGACTTTTCATAAGTGCCTGCGAAGGTCTATTTGAATAAATGATTTTGAATTTGAATTTGAATTTGAAAGTGATGATGTACGTGCAGCTGTTCTCAAGTGCTACTGTCGGAACACTGGTATGTGCATGTCGATAGATTTTTTAACTTAAGGGTGGTGGGTGCCAGAGAGATGGATTTACTTATTTTATTTTCACTTCGAACCGATGGTAAATTCAACTGTAAATGTACCAACTTAACGTTCATAAGAGCCTTACCAGGGCCTAAATTGAATTAAAATAAACTTTTATCTATTGCAGAGATAAAAAATACCACCAATAAGTCACATTTTAGGGGATGGCAATACTTATCTATGTTAACAATAGGGTGAACATTGGAGCCAACTCTACATTGTAATATAGTCTAGTCAAGTTGGATTTATGTCTAATATGTCAGCTGCTCAGTATAACATTTTGAGTGGTTTAATCTAGATTTTAGTGTAGGTTTACATCCCTCGCTGCTCTGCTCCGCGCTCACTCTCGGTAAAGCGTACAACTCTGATGCAAACTTGACTCAAGTTAATTTTGATGAATTCATGACGTTTTCACGGCGCGCAGTTATTGTACAAAGTTTTTATTGCGGGCGGTTTTATTTTTGTTTCTCTATTTTGTTTCATCATCATCAGCCTATAATGTCCCACTGCTGAGCACAGGCCTCCTTTCACAAATGAAGGTGAAAGGGAATGGGCAATACTCCACCACGCGTGACCACTGCGGATCGGTGGAGGAAGGCTAGTGGTCAACCTACTGTTGGAATTTTTCAAGCAACCTAGGAGGCATCCAACTAGCTTAACGACTATCACAATTAAGTGATAACCGGGACCAACGGCTTTACGTGCCTTCCGAAGCACGGAAACGCTCGATTTGAAATACCACTAGGCGGTCACCCATCCAGGTACCGACCACGACAGGCGTAGCTTAACTTTGCCGATAGATTAAGAACGGCTAATCATGCTACACCACGAGCGCTTCATTTGTTTACTTTACGATAACTGGACAAAATGTTACTTGGCACCCTTTGATGGATAATAATAATATTTTAACTTCCTGTTAAAATATTATTTATACGCTTTTCGACTACTGTGTCCGTTCGTTCAAACCAATCTCATATGACAGATTGTAATTTAAGTGCAATAAAATATGTCGCCATTTCCTCGCATCAGCTATTGAGGGGAAATACCTATAATAGTGTCACGGGGAAGCACCCCGCTCCGCGCAGCTCTGCACCGAACCGAATCCAACATTATGATGAATAAAGTGCACTGATTTAGCGCACTTTATTCATCAAGCTCAAGCTCAAGCAATCAAGCTCAGGGTCACATAGATGAGCTGTAGCGAGAGTCTACTCTCTAAATCCCATTTTGTTCCCCTAGGGATGGCAATTCCAAAAATAATTATTTCGGTACAAGTAACTTGTTACAGAGTTTAAATGAACAGCCCACAGTTAACAATTTGGAATGTAAATTAATTAAGTTTTAAAAATAAAGCTACAAACTTAAATGTCAATCACAAATTACTGTATTTTTTTATGAATAATCTCAAAACGTATGTTTCTATGTGTTATTTTGGCGAACACACGTAATGATTATGTTACATGTAATGTAAACAGCGAGTTAGGAAGTCATGGAATCGTGTTTACTTAACAAATCCCTTCCGCACCTCTCGGTGATATGGTAACACGTGAAATAATACACTCCATGTATAATCGGGGCGGAAGAAAACAAAACGGAGCTACATTAACATTTGACGCTTTTATAAATAAATAATAATCCTGGGACACACTTTACACATAGCCATCTTATCCCATTAGAGAGAGCGTGTATCATGGGTACCAGATAACTGATATACAGTTCTACTTTTGTGATACAGCTTGACCCTTCAGCCTGCCGGTAACACATCCGGTAAACCCGTTTCAAAATTGCAGTAGCTTTGCACTTTGCATTGGACCGTAATCTCACCATGGTAATTAAGACATTTTTATTAATTTGTTGTATACTTTATTTTTAATTTCTTCACTATGTTTGTTTTCTTGGTTTCATTTGTTTTATTTCATGCTAACTTATGTGCATTTTTGAAATCTGTTACCTAGTTCAACAAATAAATAAAATATCAGAAGAACATGCTAAATACACTTTTGTTCTACGTTGTCTATATTTTGTATGTAGACGATGCGCGGTGTAGTGTTTCGTAGATAAAATCCTCCTCCACCAAGAATGTAGATGTTTATGAAAGGAGCTAAAACGTGTTAGTTGCACGCTAAAAGCCGAGGGGTGGCTAAGGGTGCGGGGTGCCGGGGGAGGGGGGATTAAACGCGTTGAGTGCACGTGTTGCGACGTTTTATTGGATTTCCGCGTTTTCCGGCGTCGACGCCCGTCGCCCGTCGCGTCTCCTCGGTGCAATCTCAGCCAGGGCTGCCACTGTCGAGATTACATCTACATAGTAACAGTGTTCATTATTGCAACGCGATTGTCAAATGACATTATTAAGTAACGTGTGACTAGCGCACGTTATTGAAGTAATCGATAGTAGTAATATTTTACAATTTATTTTGTACAGGAAGAACTATGAAGTTCAATTTGGTCTAGGTAATGACTATTCTTATAGATTGTAGAACTATTAAATGAGCTTTATGTTGGGCCTCTTATAGTGATATAATAATAATCAATATCAGAAGATAACTAATTTCAAATTTAATAATTCTATAAAATAAAATAACTCAACAAGATTACTATGAACTTATTAATTGTCTAAGACATGTGTGTCAACCCTGAGGTGATGTCGCTTGGCGCAGCGTGCAGTCGGCAGCGTGCAGCGAAGATGCGATGCCTCTCACAGACACTCTCCCCAATACTCTTTTCTATAAACCTGTTTCTATTTCAATGAGCTTTCATACTTTTAATATTTACACTATTTCATATAAAGTCTGCAATTCATGCACTGAATAAAGATCATAAAAGATGATTATGGCTGGAATTTATTCTACATTTTTTACTATATAAGACTAAAAGAACAGTAAGGCGGTTAACACACTGCCACGCACCACGCAGCGTAGCGCGTCTCTTAACGTTGCTTGTAAGTATCTCCGTTTGTATAGAAAAGACGTACAGTCCAACACACTGAAAATGCATTCACGCGCGTTCATACAGATCACGCGCCTACATGCGTCTCGGCCCGCACCTACGCGCGTGGGTGCGCGGCGAGACGCAAGTATGGCACACCGAGTCTCCTAGTGCCGTGCGTGTTTTTGGATGGCATGAGTCAGAGCCACCGTGAATCCACAAAACGCAACTACGCGCGTAGGCGCGTGGCAGTGTGATAATCTCCTAATAGACGTGTAGCACAGCGTTACTTCACTCAAGGAGCAGTTTAACTGGGGACCTTACAGAATACCACAAAATATTCTTAACGCTAAATAACTTAATGTTGTGTTCCTGCGTGGGAGTAAGATCGTCAGAGCTCATAGGAGATGGTGTGTGGGAACGCGTGAGTAATGCCCTAAGCGTCCATAGGCTACGGGAACCGCTTACCACCAGGTGAGCTGTACTTGTTTGCAGATAAGCTAAACAGATTATGTGGACTTAACTTGACATAATATAGATCATTCCTAGGATTGAAACATAGACACACACACATTTTCTATCCCGGGAAAACTTTAGTACACTTTGGAACGCGGACATCAATATAATATATCAAAAAAAAAACTACGCTACCAATGACTTTTACGGCGAGCCGTGAGCTGTACAGAGCATGAGACAGTGAAATACACCGAGTTAATTCCATAAGTAAGAAACTTTCCCAGGGCGCCGAGCACTAAAAACACACTGAATTTTCAAAGTATCTTCCCGCATTATTCTCCCGGCAAGTGTAAGTAAGCGTGACGTCCCTCCAGCGGCAAGTTGTGGAATTAACAAGTTCAAGACGAACCGACGGTATTACTTAAATGGACACCGCCAGATATTTTTAGTGTTCGCATAATTTATTCAGACATTAAACGGATTTGCGTGTAACTCACGCTGACTGACACACAGACGCGCAAATTGGCCATATTTTAGTGTTTATAAATACTTGTTGACAGATTCACTCTAAACGAGTGATCCTTTTGCATGTTTCTCTGCATGCTCAAATTAGGTGAAGATGTGTGACTGTTAACGAGAAAAATAAACAAGAATTGAATTAAACAAAAAAGCTGTAAAATATTTAAGTATGTAAGTTAACGTTTATTAGCGTTTGAAATGCAGGTTATCTTAATTATATCTGCAACAGTTTTAAAGTTAAATGTAAGTATGTGTTAGGTGATTTTAGCTCAGTGGTAGTGACGTCGGATACCGAGACGAAGGTCCCGGGTTCGAATCCCACAGTGAACTTGATCTTTCGGTGAAGGAAAACATCGTGAGGAAACCATAGCAGGGTACTTTGCAGTACCTACCTGGCTGGCTACCACCCTCAAGTTGAAAATCTGTCGCCAAGTAGGTACCTTTCGGTGTGTTCCGACAGCTGCACTTGAGAGCCAGTTCCTTCTAGGCTTTGTGTGCTTACCACCTTCGGCCGCATCATCACTTACCATGATGAGATTGTGATCAAACACTGGCATATAAACAGTTACAAAAAAGTATATAAATGGATGGAGTAGCTCATAAAAACCGTCAGTAAATGCATTGAATTCATAGAAACTATTCTAAACATATTGAATACAATACAATACATCGAAACCGCATCTATTAGCATCCGCCGATAAACTCCTCAGAAAAGCGTCGGAAACATTCAGTGTCGAATTGAAAACGCCCGCGAAGGGGAGCCGACTCCAACCCGATATAAAACTATACTTGTTACATTTTATACGACGTTTCCCGCGCGATACTGCACTACCACAAAGGGGTGAGAGAAAATGGATGCAATTTATGTCGAGACGCGCGGCCCGCGACCCGAGAGCGTAGTCGTGCACTTATTATCAGTCTTATGTCTATTGGCGTACGGTGCATTTCATATTCTGACGGTAGGTGGTTATAATATTAGGTGGATTTGGAAAAAAACACGGAGATGTCGCGACGTGTGTGGCCGATATAGAAATCTAGTAAAAAGCATATTTTTTTGCTTTGATACAAGATAATGGAAACGTTGAAAAAAAATGTTTATTCTAAAGCTACCAGATAATTTGATTTATTTATGTCTTGAAACTAATTGGCACTTTTAGGAGGTGATTGCAAAACTCCAATTGGAAATAAAGCACAGCTTTATGTTGGCTAAACGACGGTATATTTACGTATCATTCGGTTATTTAGTTACTATGTCACTTCTGTTCTCTGTTTCTTTATTATTATAATGATTTGATGAAAACAATAACCAACATAGTAATTGACCAAATAAAAAAAAAATTACTGCCTAAGTTTCTTGCCAGTTCTTCTCAGTTGATGGCCGACTTCCAACCGGAGGAGGTAACATCAATAAATTTTACCTTCATAAGTGTCCTGCTAGGACCATTAGTGAAGGCCCTATCACTTATGCAAATATACATTACCCTGCACATAGACAAATAGACATTATCTTATGTTGGCAAGATTATCACATACACCTATATTTTCATGATACTAGATATATTTCAACTATACACAATCCACATACACATAGATGCACGCATGTGTAGGTGACAGTTATTTGGAACAAAGCGCGCGGTTTCTTTGTCGCCAGCTCGTTCACGAGGGAGGCAGCGCGGGTCCGCGGACCCAGTGAGGACTTCTGACTATTGTTACTGACTGACTACATGTTGACGAGCCATCTCTCAAACACTCGCATGTCAGAACAAGTTGAGTACACATCAGGTAGGTACTACTATAAGTGTCGGTTTAGTAATTAGTTATGTTTGTATTGTTTTAGGATGTCACTTGTTCTTTTCACTATCGCTGTGTTATTTTCCTTTTGCTACCTAGTGTATTTTCTGTTTTATTCAATTCAATAGTAAAATTGTTATATGTATCTCACTATTATTATAAATGAAATTAATGGTTGGATATTTGGATGTTTCAATATTTAGATGTTTGAATGTTTGCATAGGTGCTCGTGACTAGCAAGTAGCACACAGATAAAACACTTACAAGGAGCCGGCAATGGTGTGGGGTCTAAGTGAGGTTTGGTACGTAGTTGAGCACTCATTTCACGCTGTCACGCTTGTCGAGTTTTTTACTAGGTACCAACAATATGATAATTTGCTTATTTTTATGACTGAAATTTCTATGTTTCATTTTTAAAAAGCTTTACATTATTCAATTTGTTTATCAATGATGAAAAATCTCTGATGAACAACCTCTGAGTAGTACACGCTACGTTATTTGACAAATGAGTACTCTTAACGAGTACTAACCACACACCAAACCACTTTGATTCGAATACCCTTGCCGTCTCCTTGTTAGACTTTTTTTATCCCAGTAAATCATTAGACCCCTTGAGTACGCTTGAAAATAAATTACTTACATATTGAGAGCCTATGAAAATGTCACTCGGTATCTCAATTTGTAAATTTTTTACGGTAAAATCCTCTCCGAAGTAATAAGCTGAACTTTATATCGCCTACCTTCCTCTGTGTACCTACCTAGTAACCAAATCAATATTAAATTATTCAGGATACCATCAAATATAATCACAATCTACCAGACATAATCTGATGAAGATGCTAAAATTACGCGATTCATAAACTGCTTATCGAACGCGAAGACAAACGTTTTCTCAGTTGAAACCTCATATTGTTATCTTATTGAGGTGGTACGTTATCCAGGTCCCAGGTTGGTGTGACCTAGATCTGGTTGGCAGCGGTCGGACCGGGCCCGGTGCTATTTATTATTTATTATTATTTATAAAAAGGTACATCAACAGCACATGTATTACACACATTTGTAGCTATTAATATAATTATAATATAACTATTCTGATACATGTACCAATTACAGATGCACACAACATAGACCATGCAAGACAACAGACTAAGTAGATTAAATATTATATAATAAATCAAATCAAAATTTTCAATGAGTGTCTAAAAGTACGATTTAAAATAATCTCGGCTCGGCGGTGAGTCGGATTTATGAGCCGACGTGAGGCGTCGCCAGGGAATCACTACATCTATAATTCGAAGATAACTCCTGCTAAACACTTATGGGACTCGCCGCCATATGTATGAGGGAACTCGGGCTTTTCATATTGCAGTTATTGCAAAAATAGTTCAAGTTTCAGTAAAAGAGCGTAAACATTATACCGTATTTCCATTTAAGACTGTAGGTGAAATTTTAGTATGGATAAAAAGCTTTTAAAAGTAGTTCATCATCACTTACCATGGTGAGATTGTGGTCGAAGACACACAGTAAAAAAAACAACGGGTTGCACTCCGGGAGTGCCGGCAGAAGTGAAAACTTGAATATAAACGTTGTGCATTTTTGAAACTAGACATTTTTCACTAAGTGTTTTTATGCAAGGGAAAGCTAGTTCAAGATATAGTTCAAGATAAGGTTTTGAATAAGATTTTTTTATTAACTTAAAATGGGATCAAAAATGGTACCTACCTTCCGGCTAGCTAGAGAATATTATAAGAATTTGAACATAACCCCAGTATAAATACAGTCTAATTTGCAACTACTCTCCCTACGTCTTACGAATTTTCTTCGACGAGGGTCACGTGACATCTGACGTGAGTTTAACATTTTTTACCCATCCCAAAAAGTGCACAACGCCGCTAAAGAAGTTTTCATTTCAAAAAATATAGGAGAGAGAAAACTACATTATTTATAAGTTTCACGTCAGCGTGTTTAAATAGATTAAATATTTATGAAATACAGAATACTTTTTGTAGATCAACAATTTAATGATATAATTCCAAGATGGCTTATCAAGAAAACTAAAATACCTCTCAAATGTTACAAGTACAAGTGCAATTGGTTGATCGGTCCGTCTGGTCCGGACGATCAGCCGGCCGGCGGCGGCGCGCGGCGACGCGGACGGGCGGGAGCTCACCTGGCACCCCGCCAGCGACATGCTACCAATACTTGCCAATAGGCTGCCTACTAGTTCCTACGTAAATTGTTAAGCGCCCGACTAAAAAATGCGCCTTCAATGTAGGCATAAACTGCTCGGAAAACAGAAGAAAATATCAAATAGAACAGTTCAATAATTTTTGTAGAGTATAACGTGACCCCTCTCAATCTTCTGATCCTCTTCTGCATACGAATTATCCTCGTCCCAACACCCTGTCCTTTGTCTTTTTTAATGTCTCTATGTATTACATTATATTATTCCACATGTAATAATAATCGTTTTCATATCAATTTAATATATTTTCTGTTCTACGTTTTTTGACACCATTATTCTTTCATTCAATATGATTTTTCCAATATTTTCCGGGAACATTATCCAGTTGAATATTTAACAACTCTGCATTTTCCGTGCAGTGTGTTCCTATTCAGAAATAGGTAGTTACAAGTTTCTGGAACTTTATCGTTACTGAGCTGAAGTCATCTAGGCGAAGCAAATATAGAGAGAGTTCGTTTGTACCGGCTTGTTTAAACTTTAAATATAAAAGCTATTAATTTATAAAGTTTGATTAAGGTGTGATTTCCCGCTGCGAGCTGCCCTTCACGCTGCGAGCAGCCCTGCCCTGCCTCGCCAAAAACGATTTCTCTTCATGACCCCTTCGTGTTACCTCTGCACTTACTCTCCCGCACTGAGAAACACTCGAAAATGGGATTTCCCCTGGGAAATCTTATTACATTATATTGTTGTTTTATAACATTTTGTTTAATATTTGAAATGATTTATATCGTGGCTGGTGGATAGGTGCTCCGTTCTAGTGTTACGTTTATAGAACGAGTTTTTAAAAACGTTTTGGGGCATAAAAGTCAATACTCGATCTAAGAGTGGCAAATAAAATTCGTCGCACCATAAAATTAAGTAAGGCTCGATAACTTTTGAGCAACTTAAAGAATTGATGATGTAGCGGGCTCGAGCCGGTGATATAAAATGTTTATAGCCACCGACTCGGTGTGAGTCAGGTGATCCGGGTGAGCCGGATGAGTCGGGTGAGCCGGTGATACTGTGAACCTGTGTGTAGGTACACAGTATCACAGGCTCACCACAATAAATGATAATTTTGGGACATTCAAAATGATATTCACAGAAACCAGTCTTTTAAAAAAATTTATGAAGATTTTCACGAGATAGATGATCTATCATTGATGCTACAACTTCGTAAGTAATTTTAGAATCTTAAGATTATAATTTCATTATATATTGTAATTAACATGCTACCGATCGAGTCATCGGAACCAAAATCGTATGTAGAACCAGTGAGCTAAGGAAGGAATTTAAAACGAGCAGGTAGTGATCAAGGTAACTGAAATAGCTCAGAAAGTTGGCAACCTAAGTACCAGAGAGCTGCTCCCAAGATGTGGCGTTGGGAGCATTATTATTTCTGATGAATTCTAGAAGCCACGTACATATGGACGTAGACTTCAACGGATAAAATTCCAAAATAATCTTGAATATTTTATTGTGCATAATATATGCTGAACAAGAAGAACCATGTCTGGTGATCGATTCATGTTTGTTTGTCACACGAACAGCGTCCACGGGGCGGGTGGCGTGGCGGCGGCGGCGGCCGCGGCTGGCGTCCGTCCCCGCGGCGCCGGCACCATTTCAAACTACAAATAAAATAATATTCCTCCACAGTAAAATTGGAAATTCAATAACTCCTAGCGCCGTGGAGCGATTTCCTCACGACAGGCGACTTTAAAAATATGATAGATGATACACCGCATGCCGCTTTTTTGCTTGCAACTTGCGTTCGAGACGTTAGCCGGTCGTGTTACATTCGCCTGATTTATTGACTGCACGTACTATATTGGCGACTTACTCTACTTATCATCGTAGTTTTATTATATAGTCGATTTATAAAATCTTAGATCAATCTCATAAACAATAATATTTGATGCATAAAATACATAAAATTCAATATTTAAATAGATGTTATGCACTGACGTAAAGTCTAACAAATGTTTCAGTGAATCTTCTTTCGCTTCGACATCTCTCCAATTTCATCATCTGAGAAAGCCTTTATTTCTCTATCATGACCTTATTGTGAAAGGTTATACGTAAAAATACAGCTTGATAAAACTAAGTTGCTCGCGCGAGGGATCAATTTACAAGCCAAATAAGACCGAAAATATGTAACATATCTTAACACTTAGTGAGCAGTCGCAGTGACAAAACAGTTTGGTGATGTTGACTCTGCGCTAAGTGCTCACCTACGTTACCGTGTCGCCACCCTCGCTACACTTGGCGTTGTTGCGGCTCGTGACGCCGGCGCGCGGCGGCGCGGCGGCGCCGCGGTGTCGTGTCGCCCACGTCTCGCAAACACACAAATACGAGTACTGCGCTACTGAAGGAAATATGGCCCGAACTAGTGATGCCATCTGCTTAACAACGGATACTGATATATGATAATAACTGAAAGTATTGTACCTTTAACTCATCGGATATAAATAAAATATTAAAAAAAAAAATTAAGGAAGTTAAGAACGTAAATGGATATGACTAGCATTAAGAAAAACGTCCTTGGGGATTTGGCGCTGTATGCTGTAATACAGGCTTTTGCCTAGCTCGGCAGCAAATGCTAAGATACCTTGTATACGTTTCTTATGCCAATAAACTACAGGTCGTTGTTTTGGTCAGCGACGAGCGACTCAGGGTCGATAATACAAATGATACTGGTGCTTAAAAAAATATAAAAAAAATACTTTATTTTTATTAAATAATAAAAATAAAAAAAATAAAATTTTGTAAATCATGTAATAAACTAAAGTGTAGACATAATACTCAACGGGAGTGCGAGGGAGTAAAGGGGTGGGGCGATGGCGGCTTGCGCCTAGCTCTAGTCTGTGCACGTGCCTAGTAACCATACTTTGCAGTAATTTTATTTCAAATTGAATAAGGTATTTCTCAACATATTTACAGTATTTAATGGAATTAAGTCCATTTTTGGGGTATATATATTTTGTACTACCGCTCCTGGGTCGCTTGTCGCCGACCAAAACAACACCCTGTATATTATTATTATAATTAGGATATGATTCTCAATTCATATCGTAGATCGTTATTAATTTTTAATAAATGGAATTCTATGGAAAAATACTTTCAATGCAACGATTATACCATACAAGGTTTTCGTAATACATATACGGTTCGTTATATTATGACTGTCACTTGGACGTGGACGGGAAACTGGGAACATGGACAAACGGGAGCGTGTGGGCAGCACTAGCATCTCCATTCACTTTATAAGTTGAATGTGAGGCCGAGTGTGTGCACGAGACGCCACGCCACGGCCGCGTGCGTGCGTGTCTTCAGTGCAAATACATGACCGCATGGAGAGGCGTCCCGACATACTTTTATTGCACTTCTTTGAACTTACGGGTAATGAAGTCGTTATTGTTTATGTTTAACACTTGCGAGGTAACTTTTCTGAATTATGCCCATTTTCTTTCCGGATAGTACTATATATAATTCAAGAAATAGCATATAAGGATCTATATTATCTCCTATATTATACATATTATTTCTTACATGCTACTTGATTAGGTATTCATCATCATCATCATCAGCCTACAGCAGTCCACTGCTGGACATAGGCCTCACCCAATGCGCGCCATTTCACCCTATCTTCGGCTCGACGCATCCACTTCCTACCAGCAGCCTTTCGCAGATCGTCACTCCATCTCGCTGGAGGGCGCCCTACACTACGTTTGCCGAGACGCGGTCTCCACTCAAGAACACGTTTTCCCCATCGGTTATCGGTTCTTCGGTATATGTGACCAGCCCACTGCCACTTCAGCTTGCTAATTCTATGAGCTATGTCGATGACCTTGGTTCTCTGTCGGATAACCTCGTTACGGATCTTATCCTTCAGAGAAACTCCGAGCATAGCTCGTTCCATAGCTCGCTGAGCGACCTTAAACTGGTGCACTAGCCGTACCGTGAGTGTCCACGTTTCGGCTCCGTATGTCATAACGGGTAGGACGCACTGGTTGAAAACCTTCGTTTTCAAACTCTGCGGTATGGGTGACGCGAAGACCCTACGAAGTTTCCCAAACGCTGCCCAGCCCAGCTGGATCCTTCTCTTGGCTTCCCTCTCAAAGTTGTTTCTACCTAATTGCAGAATCTGCCCAAGGTAGGTATATTCCTGAACAATTTCGAGATGGTGGCCATTTACGACGATTGGTCCCGGATCAATGTGAACATTGATCATGACTTTGGTTTTACCCAAGTTCATGCCGAGACCAATACGTCGCGAGGCTGATGCTAGGCCGTCCACCATCTGTTGTAGCTCCTGCAGCGACTCCGCCATCAAGACTATGTCATCTGCAAATCGTAAGTGTGAGATGTATTCGCCGTTTATGTTTATGCCCATCCTTTTCCAGTCCAGCGTCTTAAACATATCCTCCAATACGTTTGTCCCCCTGTCTTACTCCTCTGCGTAGTTGGATGGGTTTAGACTGCTGGTCCTGTACTTGGACACTCATGGTTGCGGCATCATAGAGACATCTCAGCACTTCGATATAACGATAGTCTACTTGGCATCGCTGCAAGGATTCCAAAACAGCCCAGGTTTCGACGGAGTCAAAGGCCTTCTCATAGTCCACAAAGGCTAGACACTCTAGATTAGGTATTAGTATTCCCAAAAGTAATCATTTATATCACGAATATAATCGACTTTGGGTAGACATACAACAAATAACCAAATCAGTAAATTTTCCCGATTACTGAGTTTTCTGGTTAGCGTGCTTAGCGATACCACGAAACAAGTAAAAGAAAATTATACTCCATACAATAATAATATGACATAACCAGTCTCCTGGAGGAATCATAATTTGGAGATTTGCGTTCTGTGTGTACCATTGTCTTTTATTGGAGTTGTCAGGGTCTCTGGTTCACTGTGGTGCACGTGACGTCACGGGACGAACAAACAGCGGAGTTTTCATGTATGTGGTGCACGTCTCCTTTGTTTACGCGAGGAGATAGGAATTTTATTATGAGAAGAGGGCATGTTTTGATAATGTGGCGCGATGCGAGCATCCTCCGCTCCGGTAGCGGCCGCACTGCTACCACCTCCTATATTGTTGCGTTTATACAATATTAGGGTTGAAACTATCTATTTCTTAATTCGATGTCAACATCTTCGCAATAAAGGCCAGGAATTTCCAAAACTAGCATGATAATATGGTTAGTTTCTCGTAGTTATTGCGTCATGACCTAATTCAGTTGACCTGGTGGGAAGACGACTCGCTCGGTGCTTTCCACTGCGTGGATGCCATTCAAGCGTTTCTATTTTCGATCTGGTATGGCAATTACAACTGTCCCTATTATTGATCCTACGTCAAATAGTAATTGCTGTCACATAAATAATTTGTGAACTAGGTATGCTCATATTTTTTTTTGGATAGCTCTTAACTATGATTTTTAAATCACTTTTTACTTAACACGAATTTTCTATTTCATGTAACCCTGAAAATGATAAGACACTACTTGTAGGTATAAAGAATATTTGATTACCGAACTTCCTGACTGATAGAAATAATAAAATCATAACCCTCCTTCCGGGTCAGTCGGGTAAAATTGGAGTATTTTCAACCGCATTTCTAAACTATTACATTTATGAGCCTTTTACGCCTACAATTTCTTAGCACATCCCTAACCCGATGTATGAACATAACATAACGATGTATAATAGATGTAGCTGGTACATAGCGCGCTTGTTTAGCCGCTTCACGCAAGCCCCGATGTACTTCGCACAACTTGAGATAATGCAAATCTGCGCGTGCATAAGGTACTCACTTACGTGTACGCCACGTATACTATGTATACAAACTTCAGAAAGAATTATTTGATCTTTATTTTATTATGCATAGCATGAGGATGTTGTCAGCGCATCAACAGTGTCATCACAATTAGCATTATCACTAACATACTGTTTCCGTATGTGGGATATCGGCCACATAGTTATACCTACGCATTCCACACTGCACAATAAAACTCTACGAACTAACACAATATAAAATTATCACCAATAAATAAATTTCTAATTATGTATCGTACTTAGTAAGTATATATAACTTTTATCATAATTCCACTATTCTCGGAAACGGTAGCTCATAATACTAAATAATCAAAATGATAATTATTCTTGGATAATCTTTTGCTATGAAATTAGGAATGTGACTGAAATCTATTTACCTACTGGTGGGAAGAGAGGTACAAAAATAAAATAATAAATTAAAATATTTACTCGTAAAGTCGCTATAACTTTAACTACTTCTGTCACTTTCTTCTAAATGGAATAAAGTTTATGATTAAGACGTAATCAAAAGCTTGGAGCATAATTTCTAAACTTTCTCGGTACACTTTGCGCGGCGATAACCATTACGTAGAGTCAAATAAAGCAGCGTTCCCATCAGCGGAGCGGGTACAAATAAACATCGTTTTACATTATAGTTAGTTTGTGCGACGTCGCGTCGTGAGCTCTGGAAACTTTTCGTGCGAATAACGTAGTAAAGGAAATAGCCAATCAGGGGCGCGATGTGCCGGGCCGAGGCGCGACCGAACATTTCCATTTGCTTTACCGTACGTGTTTATTGGACGAGAGCCTCCGATGTCAGGTCACGATTGTGCCCACGGAGGCCATTGTTACGACTACATTACTAGAGTTGAGTTGTGAGTTACAATGATTGACTTCATCAGCATCTTCCTCAGGGATACCTTTGTGTCTCTATTTTTGTCTATTTCCCATTAAATCTTTATCCTGTCTTACATTAGACTAGCTTCCGCAGTTTCACTCGCGTTCCCGAGGTATATATTGTTTTTCAGGTATAAAAAGAATTCATCTAAAACTTTTTTTTGATAAATATCGCTGGCGATCATGCTGTACAGAATCATACCTACTATACCTTTTAGCCTATCTTTTTCTGCTACCGTTAGGTTTCAAGCACAACTTTCTTTTAGTGAAACTATAAATATGTGTATAGAGTCAAGACAGTTGGTAGCCCTATAGGTGTGGGAATAAAACTTGATAGAAGAGGGTCGTTTGATAGAAGAGTGAACCGTGACGGGAACTAGCGCACCTGCGCCGCTCCGTGTCGTGTCGTGTGTGACAACCGCACGTGTGACGTCACCCGCCCATTGTACTCCTCAGACATCGCCCGTCGTATCATCCACCATACGACAATAGGTCGCTGCACGCGACCCCATCGTTCAAATAAACTATAACATTTTCAATTTTACTAAATTCAAACTTATACGTCTTGTACTCATGCAATATAACAATCGAATGTTTTCCATCCAAACTATGAAATAACAAAGTTCTTTCTACGTGTATTGGATCTACATACTTACATGTAGTTAGGTATCTACTAAAAAGCAAATTATTATTATACATTAGATAACAGTTATAGCTTCACAATCAAAATCACAATCCAAAATGTTCACTTTAATGTGAACAAAACAGCTGCACTTGTAATTGGGAATACGTGTACCGTAACTGTACATTAATTGTACTGCATAAGTAAGCACCTCGAATAGGACTATTTTAAAAATGGAGTGAACATGGATCGGACAACAAAGCGCCCGGCGCGCCCGCGCCGGCTGCTATTTATAAAACAAAAGAATTATATTTAGCGAGGAACTCGGTGGCGCGCGGGGCGGGGCGGTGCAGCGGAGTGGTATAGTCATGCACATTGCACACAAAGCTATTCCAGGATATGAATGAAGTACGAACATTCATTCAAATATCGCTGAGTGAGATGTTATGATGGTGGACGTACGTACGCTAACGAGGCTTGTGCGCTGACGGACTTGGGACATGTTGCATGGACAAATATTCCAAAAGCTTCCATAGAATTTGAAGAAATTGTCACAGTATATATTAATCAATAACCTACGTAGGTATGTATTTTTTTGTAATATTTGTTTATTTATCCCCGACTGCAAAACCTTATAAAATTCAAGTTATATTCAAAATTATTTTTTACTATTCGGTTTTTTCGGTGGTTTAATTTTTTTGTTAAAAAGTTTTTATTTTATCATTTTTTGTGTCTATAATCTACTAATTACTACATGCTTAATTTTTGATATCTTTTGATGTAATACACATCTCAGCATTAAAATCTGTGAGTGAACAATAAATCACCCCTATTTTCCCACCCTTAGGTTAGGTTTTTTGTATCCAAATTTATATGGGATCAACTTTGACCCTATCCATTAAAAAAAGTATTATCAAAATCGGACTACTCTGTAAAAAGTTATGCGTGATCATACTTAAAATATATATATACAGGTCGTTGTTTTGGTCAGCGACGAGCGACTCAGGGTCGATAATACAATAGATACTGGTGCTAAAAAAATATAAAAAAATACTTTTTTTTTTTAATTATAAAAATAAAAAAATAAATTTTTTGAAAATCATGTAATAAGCGTAGACAAAAGTGTAGACATAATACTCAACGGGAGTACGAGGGAGTAAAGGGGTGGAGTGATGGCGGCTTGCGCCTAGCTCTAGTCTGTGCACGTGCCTAGTAACCATACTTTGCGGTAATTTTATTTCAAATTGAATGAGGTATTTCTCAACATATTTACAGTATTTAATGGAATTAAGTCCCTTTTTGGGGAATATATATTTTGTACTACCGCTCCTGGGTCGCTTGTCGCCGACCAAAACAACACCCTGTATACGCGTCGACTTGTAAACCTCCTCCGTTTTTTCGTCGGTTAATGAGAATACTGCAAATATAATTGGAATTTGTATCATCAGAATAACGGCGTACAGTCTATTGAATTAGAATTAGAAGTCGATTTCATTATGACACGGGTAGGTAATATCCGGAGCGGTGTGAGTGCGTCCCTGGCAGGGCGAGTGCCAGTGCGCGGGCGCGGGCGCGGGCGCGGCCGCGGGCGCGGTGCTCGCTCGCTGTGAAAACCGCACTTGCACTTAACGCTTCACTACATTAACATTCTACATATTTTCTATTAATATTTTGATTGTGAATGAACTCTCTACAGCCATATGCACTAACTTGCATAATAGTGAATGCTTCAAGAGTTTTTATTGAGTTGAGTTTTAGGGTCGTCAATGCGCGAGTGATACCCCTGATGTTGCAAGCGTCCACAGGCTATGGTAACCGCTTACCATGAAGCGGGCCGTATGCTTATTTGCTACAATAATGGTATAAAAAAGTTGTTTTTCCTTAAGAAATAAAACAGTTCGATAAATCAAAAATGTTACTTTTGCCTATAAAATTGTCCTCTGTTATAGTCATAAGGGCCCATTCGCCTAAAGTGCCCAGGGCCTCCAATAAATTAGAAACCTGCCCTGTGCAAGCTTCGAGGCTTAACCTACCTTGACAGTTGCGGATTGTGACTACTTGATTGGATTGTGTTTCAATGAATCTTTCTGCTACCATTGTAAATAACAATTTTTTTATTTTTAATACCTCCCCTCTTTTTTATTCGTAGATGCCATATATAAATAATATACCCTATGACACTCCCACAGTTAAGACGAATCTAACGACACCTAATATGCTTAAATCCATCAAGCCGTTTAGGCTGCAGAGCGTGCCCAAGAAATAGACATAGTACATACAGTCGAAAAACATAACCCTCCTTCTGGGTCAGTCGGGTAAAAACAATTCAACACAAGTCGTCGAGCACAATTTGAACTCCAATTGGAATTATACGTTTGACATTTATTATAATGAACTTGTCGCCTGAAATGGCGTACTAAGTTGAAGACAGTGCAGCAATTAAAAGTTTTACACACGTCGTATTCATTCTTCGCGAAGGTTTTAGTAATCCTTCATTATCCTCGCGCGTCGGGAAATTTTCCCCGCCCGCGCCCCTTGCCGCCCGCGCCCTCTGCACCCCTGCCAGCACCGACGCAGCAAGCGCAGCGCTTAATGCAACAAAGAGCCAAGCGATTAAACCAATTTGCAGCGCGAGCGAGGTTAAGTGCCCCACTAGCGCCGCCGACGCAAAACCTGCCAAACAAAGTGCTCTGCGGTCGAGGGGTCGAGGTGCTGAATTATTCTTTGGCACCACATTCCGACTTCACCGCCCCAGTTTCCTAGGACGTTTGCAAATTATGCTGATTTTATTGAAAGCAGCATCTGCTCCTCGCAACTTAACGTGAGTAATGCAAAAGTCCTCAGAAATTTAACTCAAAGATGCCATAAGCAATCCAATGAAATAACTTAAACTACTACAAATTATGTGTTGAAACAAAATTAAACGTAATAAAAATTCAGCTCACAGCACGTTTAAAGTATCGTCTGTACAATCGCAATTTATATGCGACAATTCCAGGGAGCTCAACTGGAAAGAGTGGCGCGTAACATGAGGCCTGAGCCTAAAGAAGGCGTTAAAAAAGTGTCAGTAACGAAGTAATCCTCCAGCGAGTTACGTTTAGGAGCGTACGAGTGTAAGACGGCGACATGAGAAATGCGTAAAGATACACCGACGAGGTCTCATTAAAGCAATTCGCTTACACAAAGTGGGTCCAAATGGCGTACTATTCTTTGTGTTGCCAAGTGAGTGCCCTCGCCCGCGCCGCGAAATATGACGTCATAAAATAAGGAATTAACCGAAATGGCCCGTGCTTCAGACGAGCTCCTGCGCGATACCCAATTCAATTATTATTATACGTTTTATTTTCAGATACTTTAGCTTTATCCTCGTTATGGCGCAAACGCTTAAAGCGCTTAATCGCACCATTAACAATTACAAATCGAACGTTGCCTTACATTAAAGAATAATTTTGTTAAACAACGACAAAAAGACTGGTTATTCAATCAAATAGAAATACTGACTGGTGCCCTTTTGCATATATTTATTGTCGTCTGTTACTCGTTAAAACCTTAATTGCTGTAAAAATAAACGCCGCTTTATTGTAGTGATTCATTCTGGCGCTTAGCGTAACGAGGTCGTCATTATCAACAATCTCAAAGCTCAAGCTGATAGGTAGTTAGCTTATCCAAAAGTGGATTGCTGCTATCTTACCCCCGAACATAAAAATCTTCGTCACTTGTCTCGATTACGTCATTAAAGAGATTTATTACGTCACACGTAACACAAAGATCCGTAATCACACTGTTAAACCTCACTTAGAATAACGATTAAGACAATTGTGACGGCAACTCGTTAAAGAGACGGAAATTAAAACCTTTATCAGCACACGTCACACGGTAGCGATGGCGGCAAGCGTGGTGACTGTAACAAATGAACATAGGTGCAGGCAGCGCCGCGGCGTGGCACTAGTCGGCTATTAACTTCCACCCAAACGCCTTTATTCCATTTAATTGCGATTTAATGGGCCAACGACATAAATCACGGGCGAGGAGCGAGGGCGAGATCGGAGTTAGCGCGGTCCGCGACGCGCGACGCGCCTTCCAGGGACATTACGCCTGGTAAAACAACAATTGATGCATGTTTTATCTTAACACCTGTTATACCCGTGGCATTTATAAGTGATTTACGCGTACTAAAATCCGTTTAAAGTGAGAACAATCATGAAAAAGTGAATGCACGAGAGAGTGCGTGGTTCATACTCGAGTTATGGCGACTTGTCTGTGCTCATCGTGCGTGAACATCAGAGCATTTGCGAGCAAATGTGTTCACTTTACACACGCTTCTCTCAAAACAGAAATAATGTGACATAACTTATAAAATGTTTGAAAATAGTATCCCTCGGGTGCTATTATTTATCAAAATTCATTTATAACTTGAAAAGAGATATATTTCAGCATGAAACATGAACCAGTGTTAGTAGTTCCAATAAAAATATTGAATGTGGCGTGTTTGCAGCTTAGTGCATAAACCTTTCCGGCCGGTGGAAATGAACTAAATGTTTCATAGACAGGTAGCCGGCTGCGCTGGATAGGATTCTCGGTTTAATTCACTCCTTTAAGAGTATACTTCCATCGCGGAGGAATATTATGAAAAATATATGAGAACTGTAGCTCAGAAACTAGTTCTGGACCAGGAGTATTATATTTCTTTACATAGGAGTAAGCTACAAATGGGATATTGGTAAAGACTGTATGTAAACAAATAACTTGAGTAATAAAATACTAGGAACATATTCCTCATCTCATTTCAGTGACGTTATTTGTGGTGCAATGTGCTATAACTAGTAAAGAATTTGTTGGTAATATGTTTTTGTACTAATATTATGATGCGATAGTTTATGTTTAAAGCTAAAGTTGTGTGTGTAATTAGTTGCTAAACACTTACCCCCTTATTCATCATAAAGTTATCAAACGTTGATTAGCTAAAATTCCGGTCTTTATCTGACAGGTGACATTTGGTGATCGAAAGAGTGAGACTGGGCACACTATTACACTGATTTAGTTAAAAAGCGATTATGAATAAGGGGGTTAATACTTAGAATAATTTTCACCCCGGGAACACAGATCCCCGGGAAAGCGGATCAAATCGAGGAAAGGAAGCAATACTTTATGAACATTAAGTTTAGTTTTAACACTTTTTTATTACAGTTATATCGTACCCTATTGTCTCAGGGCGCGTGTCATCACCATCGTCATGTGTGTAGTGTACTGTAGCGTACTTGAAGTAGTGTAGAGCAGTAAACACGTACAACAAACACTCGCAGGCAATAAACAGATGCATATTTGATGCCGCCAGTATACGACTCGTAAAACTCGCTTCGTTTATTTTCTTACAACATAATAAAAATAAATTTCTCAACACTACGTATATTCGTCTGCGCTCTGCTTGCTTTGCAGAAATCGTGCTACAGTCCGCCCTCGCGCACGCAACTCTAGCCCTCACGAGGCGGTGACAGCGGCTACAATCGCGTGTCGTTTTCACGTAATAAATAGAGTTTAAGATAACCGCTTTAAGCGGCTTCATTTGTATTCAGCGACGTAATTAAGGGGATTCACGTGCGTTTATTCAGGGTTAAGCGTCGGTAGGGGCGTGCACTTGAAACTAAGTGCATTCAGCCGAGTATAATGAGGACGGCGAACTGCAAATGTGTCACTGTAACCTCTCACGCTCCCCCCTACCCCCCACCGCCTCCTCGCGTGCATAATGTATAGGTGAATTAAACCGCGGCGGCGGCGGCGGTGGTGGAGGCTGCGTCGACAGATACCTACATCCTGTGCTGCATATCGTCTAAATATGCATCAACTAGAATCAGTATTTAAAACTACTAATTCATATTATTTATTCTGTTATGCTGAGTAAGAAGAGAAGAATTTCAAAAGATACATTACTATTTTTTGACCGTTAAAACATTGTTTGCAGTTTTTACAACCGTCACAATACGAGTGGAAAACAGCAGGGAATTAGTGGATGAGGCGTTTCATCATATTTGGCCTAAGAATGTCGACTGCTAAACATAGGCCTCCCCCATTAATTTCCATAACCAACGGTTTATGTAGCTTGCATCCAGTAGCTCCCAGCGACTCTGACCAAATCGTCGGTCCACTTACGTGCACCAGCACAGTGTTTGAAGTCAATTCTTGGGAAGACATGGAAGGAAATAGTCGAGAGTGTATGCATAATATGGGTGTTATGTGCGTTGCAGTTCCGTCGGCGCGGATCCTGGGCGGGCCGGACCTGCACGTTGACATCGGCTCCACCATCAACCTGACCTGCCTCATCCAGTTCAGCCCGGAGCCGCCCGCATACATCTTCTGGTACCATGAGGACGAGGTGAGCGGACGCAAAGTAATTATACACTCACTACTATTATTAATAATACATTATAAGTTTATTAATTACCGTTGCAGTTGACTCACACTCTGTTGCTTGTAAATAAAACATTCTACTTCATTCAATTACTTTCAAGATTCAGGTTTATTTTCCAGAAATATCATCAGAAATCCATGTCCCAATGTCACCCGCACTTTCCAGTGTGAAAATAGATATTAATATTTCGCAGAAATAATATTAATATCAGGGTACAAGCGCTACACTTGCGGCATCATAATATTATAATTATGTGTCATCCAAGCCCTACGTAGAGCTTTTCGTAGCACATCGAAACTAGTTCTTGTAGGAAAATCGTAGCTCGTAGCACATCTACCGTAGCAAAAGGCTACGGATACACGGCCGTAGCACCTCATGCAATATTGTGTACATGTACAATATAGATAACATCTGTACACTAATAACGAACATAGCACAATGTCCTTTACATAGAGAACACGAGTACCGTAGACGTACATTATTAACACGTGATCAATACTCCATATACACAGGGATACACTAAGATATGAATACCGATCTTTCTTTTTACTAAGTATAGGCCTGTCAAATGTAGCTGTCGGAAACTCGGAACACACTGGTAGGTGCTTGGCGACAGATTCTCAACTTGATCGTGGTAGCCAGCCAGGTGGGTACTACAAAGTACTTCACCTCCACCACCAACCTCTTCCACCGTGCTATGGTTTCTTCCCAATGATTTCCTTCACTGAAAGCTCGAACTCATTGTGGGATTCGAACCTTCGACTCGGCATTCGACGACTGAGCTGTCATCTCGTTAATGGCTATCCTGATAGAAAATTATTCTTTATTTTCCCATAATGGAAATCAAGTTCAAATTATGTGAATGTGTTTAAATTATAAAGGTGTAGCTACACCGCGTTAGCGCGGCGCGGGCGGTGGGGTGCGATGTCGGCAATGTGCGGCGCGGTAATGAGCGAGCGCGCGCCGCAGTAATGAGTCATTTTCGTAAATAGCTCACTTCATTAGGATAACACTCACTCGAATAGCGAAGCCCGGCGTGCCCCCGCCTCCCTGCGACATACATACTTGGCTGTGCTTATAAAGTAATAATCACCATTGTAAAGGTTGTTAATTAAATTTTTCCAAAGTCTGATTCGGATGGCTTTGTAAACTTTGTGTGCCTACCATCCAAGGACACAACATCACTGACCATGCTGAATTGTAGCATAAACTGACTTATACAGTGTGGATACGACATAAATGAAACCATATAAAGTACTCATAAATACGAACAACTTTTACTACGGGACCAACTTCGATATCGCAAAAAAGGAAGGATTGACCTTTTGTATGAAAGAAGCGGTTTTTATGCGATTTCGAAATTGTATTCTGTTTAGGAATTATGAGTACTTTATGTGGTTCCATTTATTGTCGTATCCACCCTGTATATACAAACAGAATGTGAATTGGCGCAGAGTCGGAAAAAATATGAAGAAAAAATCTTTGTCAGTATAAAAAATAAATCACTGATTGGAATAATCTATAATCAATTTACTTTAAAAGGGAAACAGCAGTTGTTTGCAAGACTCTAATTAGTTTGAAATAGGCATCCCGCACCGTCCCACCCCGCCGAAGGAAACTTCTCGCGAATTAATATAGGTGGCGGCGCGTACCGAGCCGACCGCGACATCTGCGAACGTGTCAGGTTAAGCGGTTCAACATCATTGGGAAAGAGTAGATATCTACCAATTTACTATCAATCTTAAATAAATATAGAGTCATCGAGGAATTTATCAATCAGGTGTTAAGTTGGCTAAACTGTTTATATTGTATATTACTATTTACTTAGAAGTTCTACATTACTGAATGTAGAAACAGGTTGAAGTTGCAATGTAGGGTAGGTATTAATAAATAAATCACAAGACCACACTTTAATGCATTTCATTTATTCACCTTTAGATTTCCGATCTGAACTTCAATATTTACACTGATTTTACTCCTTTATATTTCTGATATAATTATTAACAAATTAATCAGTTCAGATAATAGACAATTAGAATCAGATTACGTAACTCAAATGTTAGGATGATAATGCTAAATTAATTATATAGCATATTCCCAAATCAGGTATACCTAACTATATCTGTGTACTACTAAAGGGTTTAGGTCAGGATAATAAATAATCATTTAGGCCAGACTTTTGAATGTATTTATTCAAATATCATATCAATGGCCAAAACTATGAATTTACTCTCAAAGCTACCACCGGTTCGGATGGCCGACCATATTGAGAAGATACCGGTAAGAAACTCAATATTAAGGTCTTATGTACGGCCACTACACATTCAGAGTTATTCCTCAAATACACAAAACACACAATATTATAAAATGATCAATCTTTACAGTTGAGAATATCAAATATATATACTTATCTTTATATCGACGGACGTCGGACAGTGATTTCACATTATCACCATTAACTAACATTATTACCACTATAAGTAATCACTTCCAAATACAAACGACGACTGGACAATCCCAGACCTTCCCGCCCATTTTATAATACTTTATTCAACAACTAAAAGTCTCAACCATTTTATCAACAAATGTCACTACTCTTAATAATAACTTTAGTAAACCATTATCAATAAAAATTATAGTACTAGTTGTTAATTATTGAAATAACTATTATCGAATATAGGTATGATCATAATTATGATTCGTCAAAGCAATTAAATGTTCAATAGAAATATTAATATCAGGAGTCAATTCACATCTCGTTACTTTACAGTAAAAATGTTTATCAACAATTAATTATCCTAGGAGTCACTTGATGACTCTGCAATTATTTTAATCCAATTGTTATCAGAATTATAATTTATAAATAATACCAAGTTTAATATCAATTAATAATCATCCGGAAGTAACATTTAGTTCAGTAGTGTTGCCACTGCAAATAATAAATTTATTAAGTAGGCATTTAACTATCAGATTTAACTAAATATCTAACACGGCCAGACTGACATGTACTTCGTCCTCGAAGTACTAACATCACATTTATTATTGACACCCGTTGTATTCCTGGCGTCCAGGCACAACCACAAGGAAACCCACAGGTCTAGCCATAGGCTTAAATACAACCAGCAGTACAACAAGGCCACGGTCTAATTACATACAACTATAGGTATAGCAACGAGTATAGTCGAAGGTACTGCCATCGGCACAATCATAGAAACAAAATATCTAAACATACAAATTATCTAAACATATGATAAAACTGTAGAACCAGTATGTTTGTACATTAAAATATATTTACCAAAAAACTGATCAGAAAACAAATAAGGTTATGAAAATTGCCGTCGTTCTTACGTCAGTCCATTAGAACAAAAGCTTTAAAACTACTGAACAAATTTTCATACTCTCACTTATTCACTGTGGGGAAAACCAACAGCTATACAATAACAAACTTAAAATATCAATAGTTATCAGGAAGCTAATAACAGGTCTTCGCGGATATATGCCAGTATAAGAACCATATCTGTGGCCATTTATGTAACACGTTTAACACTATATGGAAATTATCAATAACATTCTTAACATATAAATACAATACTAGATTATTTAATGGCAAATAATACAGAAATACAATTCACAACACACTTTTCCGAATAACAATCCGTATTATTCGAAAAAGTATTCGCCTCGCCGATATACCGCTTGTGCAGAAAAGGTCAAAATCGTGTTGCCCAATAAAAGTGATAAAGTTGTCAGTATCGTGTCCATAATTAGAATTGACAAGTGTATCGGCATTAAGTATTGGAAAGTTCTGATACGATCTAGAGGGAGTGTTCAAATCCATTTCCCCGATTAATTCAGAGCAATCTACTGATTTTGATTCTATTTTCAGTAAATAAGAAATATTCGAAATTTCACGCCGCTTGACAAGGGAAGTTTTTTTTACCAATGTTTAAATAGTTGGAGGACTTATGGTTTTTTTTTTTAAACTGAAAATAGATGCTTGACAAACCTCATTTGAATCTACAAGATAATTAAATTTAAATTATCACTTCATCGAAATCTGTTGACCAATGAAATTTAATTAATTCTGCGTGAGCGAACCCCTGGCGAAAAGCAGTACATCATAATTACTTAGTTCCAACCATGGGCACAACCACAGATAACAACAGATATAGCCACAGGTCATACATCTGTGCCATAGCTACATTCACCACTATAGAAACTTATACATTTAAAAATATGATTAATTAAATTTAAATACTAGCCTTGCCACAGGTATAGACACACAACCAAAAGCTCAATATAACTTAAGGAACACCCATTCTTAAAATAAAGTTTATATTCTATGTTCGATCCCATACCATTTCCATTCAATTTCATTTCATTTTAGTAAAGAATATTTCCATTTCCAAAAAGTAAATAAAAATAGTTAACATTTGTTCATTGCCACCGTTCTTGTAATTCATACTTATACAAAATAAAGTAACAACGGCCTGTTGCTTTGTCGACAATATATTCTAGCCCCACACCTGCTGCACATGAGACAGACTTAGAATAAAGCAAGAGACTTCAGCAGTTCACTTATAATCATATATATATTTTTGAATTGCATTGCTACAGACTTGCAATTCACATTTTACAAGACAAAGTAACAACGGCCTATCGCTTTGTAGCTTCTAGCCCCCCACCTGCTGCACATGAGTCAAGACTAGAAAAAGCAGGAGACTTCAGCAGTTCATTGCCACACTCTTCAGTACCAAAACAATCTTATCAACACTCTTCAGTGCCAAAACACAATCTAACAACACTTCAGTGGCAAACAATTATCAAATTATTTTTCAATTAACTAATAGAACAGGATTAATATTCGGAAAAAATAATCATTGGCATCATTATTAAATAATACTTTCATTACAGGAAAACTTAAATCCATAGCAATATTCAATTATCCCAAAAATTTCAAGTAATGTACCATTATATGATAAGGTGTTTATGAAAGGTCATAAAAACTTTATTTTAAATTGCTGTTGAAATAATCTCTCAAGGTTAAAATTAAATTAATTAAAAGAGACATTTTCTGTTGTAACATCACAACCATAGTTTTTGAGAAATACATTATAGAATACTTCTACGATATGGTGCACTTAGTTTTTATTTTATGTACTTATTTATCAAATTCTACGCCAAAATGAATTATTACCGTTCGGCCACACTGACAATTCTATGCAAAGAGTACATTATATAATCTAAGACGCTATGTTTAATATTTTTAGCTTACGAAAAACATCCTATATCGAAACTTCCGCATTTCAAACGTATTTTTTTTTTTTAATATTTCAAACAAATTATCTTATGTGAATCAAATATTTAGTTTCAATTTACTGAACCAACGTCAAACAGGAACAACTTTCAATGATTATAAATTACTAAGAAAATATAAATTATGAAATTGGCAACAACCACATGTAACAAGTCAAAGCCATTTCAAACTCGCTAAAAATTACTTTATTTTTTTAAGAATAAATTTTATGACCTATGCCAGTAAATAATATTTAAAATTTTCCTGTACACAGTGTTTCGCCAATTCCAAATTTCACAAAATAACATGTTCATCCATTTGCCATTTATAATTTATGCTCAATTATTATGTAACATTTTTTTTTACAAAAAAAAATGAAGTATTTGCCGAGTGAAGGGAGTTATAAACCTTTCGTATACATGATCCTCTCAAATTCAGTTAACTCAAACCAGGTAATCAAGACAATTTAAATATACAGCCATGTTAATTATTTCCAGAATTAAATTTAATAAAATATAACAGGATTCCGAATCCTTTTTGACTCTGTTAGTGATTTTCTCTAGTTAAATAATCAACATTATAAATTCCATATTAATTCGAAAATGTCGTCGCAACTCTTAGTAGAAATAAATATCTAAATTTATTTCATTCCCTTCCTTATTGCTATATAGAGACGAGGAATTATACTAATATGGAGGGTAGAACACTAAATCTGCAATAAGCTTTGTACTATGGATGTAATTGAAATTAAATGTTTATTTTCTCGACTCTTGACATGACACGATTTAAATCTACATTGTTGGGAATCGGTCATTGGCATGTTTTAGTGACCTTACTTTTTAGGAAAATACAGATGATTAAACATAATAAATCGCTAATTTGTAACAACTCACCAAAATAGACCGATTTTATCTTTAATATTGTTACAAAAATAATTCCAGTAATATCAAGACTGGAATTCATAGATCAAGAAAAAAAAGAACACTAGTCTTCAATTTTGAAACAAGAAAGGTGCCCAATTATTTACCAATTTTGAAATACCTATATACCCATTATAATACTATTATTAATTTGATTCGAACAGTTCTAGATTTTTTTTACTTTTAAAGTTTTAAGTGACTCCCTGTTATAAACTGTAATATTTCTGGTGAAATCTAAAGTTATAAGTTATCCTACAAAATGTTATTATTTATATGTGCTTTCGTTATTTAATCTATACTAATACAATACAGCAGTAGTTTGTTTAAATGGGACAATCCCTGGAATCACCAGGCGGATTTTAAAAAAAACTGATAGGAACTTTAGGTGTACAGAGTACACTTTTCAACCCGGGAATGTGGATGAAACTACGGGGAATAGCTATTTTTTATATTTCTACTGTGTTAAATATGTGGAGGTTTTTAACTGGATGGACAAACATATTTCTATGCCTAAATCGGTATAATTACTAATACGTATTTGAAATATTCATTTTACAATTTAACTGTACTGAACCTTCCTCCTTCGTGTTCCGCACATACTGATCAATTTAGTTTTCACGTAACACACTTTTAAGTTAAGTTTTGTGAATCTAACTTTTGGGACATCAGTTTACAGAAATAAAAGATCTTAGCATAAAACAATAAAGCCTTGCAAGGCCCTACCAGACCAAATAATCAGCTTCATCATTTGCTGCTCTTATCGTCAATGGATCTTCTTTCAAACAGGATGGATAAGGCTTCTAGGAATCCAACGTTTTGTCGTCGTACAAATTATCAGCTTCATGATTTGCGGCTCTTATCGTCAATCATAACTGGTCCAGTGTTCAATGTACTTCAAGATCCAAAACTCGACAGTCTAGAAAAAACAAGTCAAAATGTTAGTTTATAAGGGCACAGATTAAGCGTATCCCACTTCTGATGTCAGGTTAAGCGGTTCAACATCATTGGGAAAGAGTAGATATCTACCAATTTACTATCAATCTTAAATAAATATAGAGTCATCGAGGAATTTATCAATCAGGTGTTAAGTTGGCTAAACTGTTTATATTGTATATTACTATTTACTTAGAAGTTCTACATTACTGAATGTAGAAACAGGTTGAAGTTGCAATGTAGGGTAGGTATTAATAAATAAATCACAAGACCACACTTTAATGCATTTCATTTATTCACCTTTAGATTTCCGATCTGAACTTCAATATTTACACTGATTTTACTCCTTTATATTTCTGATATAATTATTAACAAATTAATCAGTTCAGATAATAGACAATTAGAATCAGATTACGTAACTCAAATGTTAGGATGATAATGCTAAATTAATTATATAGCATATTCCCAAATCAGGTATACCTAACTATATCTGTGTACTACTAAAGGGTTTAGGTCAGGATAATAAATAATCATTTAGGCCAGACTTTTGAATGTATTTATTCAAATATCATATCAATGGCCAAAACTATGAATTTACTCTCAAAGCTACCACCGGTTCGGATGGCCGACCATATTGAGAAGATACCGGTAAGAAACTCAATATTAAGGTCTTATGTACGGCCACTACACATTCAGAGTTATTCCTCAAATACACAAAACACACAATATTATAAAATGATCAATCTTTACAGTTGAGAATATCAAATATATATACTTATCTTTATATCGACGGACGTCGGACAGTGATTTCACATTATCACCATTAACTAACATTATTACCACTATAAGTAATCACTTCCAAATACAAACGACGACTGGACAATCCCAGACCTTCCCGCCCATTTTATAATACTTTATTCAACAACTAAAAGTCTCAACCATTTTATCAACAAATGTCACTACTCTTAATAATAACTTTAGTAAACCATTATCAATAAAAATTATAGTACTAGTTGTTAATTATTGAAATAACTATTATCGAATATAGGTATGATCATAATTATGATTCGTCAAAGCAATTAAATGTTCAATAGAAATATTAATATCAGGAGTCAATTCACATCTCGTTACTTTACAGTAAAAATGTTTATCAACAATTAATTATCCTAGGAGTCACTTGATGACTCTGCAATTATTTTAATCCAATTGTTATCAGAATTATAATTTATAAATAATACCAAGTTTAATATCAATTAATAATCATCCGGAAGTAACATTTAGTTCAGTAGTGTTGCCACTGCAAATAATAAATTTATTAAGTAGGCATTTAACTATCAGATTTAACTAAATATCTAACAAACGCAACAAGCTTTATTAGTTCCATAATTGATCAACACCCTTGAATACTAATGTGCTTCTTACTAATAACTTATGATTACAAGCTAGTACGTGCCCCACCCCACCGCCTGCGCCTTAACCGCCTAATTACATCTAATCCTAATATCGACAATATCATGAATTATTCCGAGTGGCAACCTCCTCGCAACATAAATATGGGTGGGTTTACGCGACGACAATAAATTCGGGATGCGTTTATGTCGTCATCACGTCGCGCGTCGGGACGTTTAGGATCACGTTTCGGTTATGTAACATAAAAATATTATGAAGAGCTTCTTGAAAGTGGCGTTACCGAAATTTCACGTCCCCGAATATGTAATTCAAATGAAGGGCTAAGTTTATGGATTTATATCAAGCGTAAAAAGTCCTTTTATCGATTTCTGTTGATATTTTTTAAATATGTTTGATTAAAATATTATAATCATCACTGATGCTCTGAAAGTCAGTCGTACGAATTTAACTCAAAACCTTAGGGAGATTGGTTGATTTGAAAATAGAACGAACGAGGCTTCATCATAAATCTAAAGCCCTCTTCTTTATAATCCTCCTTCCTTGTATAATCTACTCTATCTGAAGCCAAGACGGCCAAGCGAAGCGCAAGTGCACTACCTACCTTATCTCGAAGCGTTTCGTCGTTTTTTTTGAATCCTCATAACTTTGATTTGGATTATAACAGATATACAAAATTCTCGAGATATGATATCAATAGTAGACTTTAATAATAAATAATAATACATTTATTTCCAATAACTTATCTTAGGTTACAATATATTTTTGGAATCTCCTTTTAAGCAAAGATTTGCTTGTGTTAGGAGATCCCGCTCTTCCAAAATATTTCGTGATAAGTTGAAAGGTTTTTTAGAAACAATAAACAAACTTATTCCCCCTTATTACAAAACATGGTTTAAAGTAAAACCAGGTTTTGAAATAGCCTCGTCTCTTTTTTATTATATGACGTTAGAAAGTGACTGAATGACAGTAAAACCTGGTTTTGCATTAATCCACGTTTTGTAATAAGGGTGTTTAAACATTTACCCCCTTATTACAAAACATGGTTTAAATACAGCAAACCCAGGTTTTAAAATAGACTCGTCTCTTTTTGTTACATGACGTTAGAAAGTGACCTTCTTTTGTAAGAAGGGGCATAAAGTTTCAATTGCATAGCTCTTATACTTTAGATTTTATTGATACCTAAAAACCCGATTTTGACCCCCCAAAACCCTTAAACTAGGGGATGGAAATTTATATGAGACTTCCACAAATTTTGATGCTAGAGGTCTGAAAATGTATATAGAGTTGTTATAATTTTCTTTTTTTTTTCAGTAATGTTTTGCCTTGACGAGACCATATGACTTGCACTGTCAAAAAGTTCAGACCTCATGTAGAGCCAAGCTTATAACTCTAAAATGTGTTTGGTGGATCTGCTATTTCCTATTATATGTATTTAATATAAGTACATCTTAGAAAGAGGCTCCCTGCCGTGGTTTTCCCAATGGAGTACAGCATGGGGTTCTTCAAAAAGGGTGTGAAGAGATTTCTGCAGGGTCGGCAACGCGCGAGTAACACCCCTGGTGATGCAAGCGTCCATAGGCTGCGGTAACCGCTTACCATCAGGCGGGCCGTATGCTTGTTTGTTAACTAAGTAGTATAAAAAAAAAGAGGTTGTATGCTTGAAATGTGCGTAGTGGTGTGCTACGGAATGGCTACGATTTATTATAACAGCGTAGCAGCTTTACGATGAATCTTATTTAGCTAATTTCCATAGACTCGCTTTTAATCTAAACTAATACTATGTAATCTCAATTAATATTATAAAGAGAATCTAAATTAATATACAAAACAGAAAAGATTAGATTTTTTGTATGAATGTTTGTAGTGGTCAAACTCAACTTGATCCAACCCAAGGTATAAAAAAATACCTATTAAATTCCTTAAATCGCGTGCGCTGCGAAAGCTATTGATGATAGAACAAAATAATTCCTTTTATAATGTTAGCGAGCACTATCAAGGGGTTTTTGGAAATTCAACCTTTAAGGTGCAGAGGGGATATTATTTGTATGTTTTTTTTACTCCGTGGGTCCTTTTTTAAACTTGAAACTTTGCATAATTACCCACTTAGCTAAATAAATAATAACGTTTCTCATTATTAGTTTTTCACAACTACGCCTCGAAGGGGGTTTAGGGGGTGATACATTTTGTATGGCAAATACCTTACGCCCAGTCCGATTAGCTTGATACCGATTAGCTTGATACTCTGTATTAAAACATTGGACAGAAAATAAAGAATCATGTTTTTTTTTAGTTTTCTGGAAAATCTACACCTAACGGTGCAAAAAGGGGGAATTACTACGTACGTGATTAACTCAAAAGTTGATTATATATTATTTAAAGAAAACTAAAATTAGAACATAGTACTCTAATATAACGTGTATACTGGGTGGAGATTTCGAGATGGCATATTTTCGAAACCTATGTTGGGTTAGTCATGCTGAACAACTTTTACTATGGGACCAATTGTGAATTCTCAAAAAAAAATTATCTCTTCATAGTAAATGTCAAACTTGCTCGATCATAATGTATGAAAAGTAAAAAAAAAAATTTGAGTATTCTGTGTTGGTCCCATAGTAAAAGTTGTTCAGCATGACTAACCCAACATAGGTTTCGAAAATATGCCATCTCGAAATCTCCACCTGTTATATGTGTTGTCCTGTATTATGTTTGGTGTATGTAGTGGGTACAGTGTGGGGTGGTACGTGTGTTATGTCGGTGTGTTGTGAAGCAGGTGATATCGTACGACTCGTCGCGCGGCGGCGTGTCGGTGGTGACGGAGAAGGGCGCGGCGACCACGTCGTACCTGCTGGTGCAGGACGCGGCGCCCGCCGACTCGGGCCGCTACTCGTGCTCGCCCTCCAACGCGGAGGTCGCCTCCGTGCGCGTGCACGTGCTCAACGGTAACATACTAACACATCATAACTTGTACACGATTATTAAATAACCACATTTTGCTATATTTAACGCGTACAACAACTCTTAAAACTTTTTTTAAATGACTCGTGTCCGCCCTGCGGTTTTCCCGTGTTCTGGGAGGATATTTAATTTCCCACGATTAAAAATATACAATGTTTTTTCTGGAGTAATTTCATTTATACATACATAGTATACATATAGTATATCCAATACTCTACTCCTCTAATACTACTCCTAATACTCTGCGCGTACTCTGTGTATACAGATTATGATTCATCATCATCAGTCTATAATGTCCCACAGGCCTCTTTTTACAAATGAGGGTGAAAGGGAATGGGCAATACTCCACCACGCGTGCCCACTGTAGATCGGTGGAGGTAGGCTAGTGGTCAACCTACTGTTGGAATTTTTCAAGCCGCCTAGGAGGCATCCAACTAGCTTAACGACTATCACAATTAAGTGATAACCGGGACCAACGGCTTAACGTGCCTTCCGAAGCACGGAAACGCTCGATTTGAAATACCAGTACTAGGCGGTCACCCATCCAGGTACCGACCACGACGGTGGTAGCTTAACTTTGCCGATCGATTAAGAACGGCTAATCATGCTACACCACGAGCGCTTCATGATTATGATTATTGTATCTATACTATGTGTATAATGTGTGTTGTGTGTGTTGTGTTGTATTGCAGGCGAGCGGCCCGCGGCGATGCAGACGGGCTCGGCGGGTCTGTCGAACAGCTCGCGCTGCATTCTGGCGCTGCTGGCGGCGGGCGCGCTGCACGCGCGGCTGCTGCGCGCGCAGCTCGCCAGCTGATCGCGCTAGGTCGCCGGGACTGCCGCGCCAGCAATACCTCATGAACTGACGCTCTGTCGTGAAACATAGTGTTCGAACTATAAAATAAAGTGAAACTTTCAAATTAGCCACTAAGATTTTTATGAACGAGTCTCTCTATCGTGTAGCGTCAAAACACTGTGATTAATATAGATTGCGTCGTCTCGTACACGGCACGTGACGCGTCACGCACCGGACTACGAACACTACGTTATTGTGAACGTTCGCACGCGCTCAAGTAACGTAAAGCGTGGTTTTAATTAACTGTATCATAAGATTGTCACATGTCTCTATAGTAATATCACGGAAAGAACATTATTTTAGTATATTTTATTAATCGAAATTATATAAGTTACGCACGAAACATCTCACCTTAAAGTCGTTATTGAGAGTGATTCAGATCTATAAAAGTATACATTTTATTTCGTTGATCATCTCTAAAAAACTTTTTAGTGATCTCGTTGATACGTGTGATGAGCTAGGTATGGAAATTCCAAAAAAATAGAAGTTTAACGATTGTTACTCTACCCGAAGATTGTAAATACAATAATTGTTTTTAAATATGAAAGAATATAAGTACCTAATATAATGATTATAGAATAATGTATTTAGGTGTAAATAACCTCAGAACACAACCATTATTATTGTTTACGGCTTCACTTACCTACAAACAGGTAGTTGGCGAATATTGTTCTCGTCGAAAGAACCTTCGCCCTTTCGGCCCTTTACATTCATTTGGTTCTAAACTTTATAAAAAAATATGTTTAATATTTACAACAAGCCATGTATATTCAGCTGGTATGCTGGTGGCAAATAAGCATTCGGCCCACCTGAGGGTAAGCGGCTACGGTAGCCTCTAGACACCTGCAATACCACAGGGGCGCCACTTGCGCGTAGCCGACCCTGCAATAACCTCATCACACCCTTCTTGAAAAATCCTTATATTGAACTCCTCTGACTACAATCCGTGGCAATTAGTTCATTCCATAACCTCAATGACCAAGGAGAAAGGAGCTCACTGTATCAGACACAGACATTTTCACTGAAAAAAATGGACTACAAGTGACTACAAAATTTTATTTAACAGTAACACAAAATTTGACGACCAATAACCTAAACAGAGTAACTTGCGAACTAAACTTACCAGTAACAAAACTAGTTTTTGTTCGTTACTAAATTATTTGATTAAATGTAACTAAAGTTAGTTTCCCGACAACAAAACGTCAACTTACATAACTAGTTTTGTAGATCATTTTTTTCAGTGTTGGTTTTAATGAACATCCCACCGAGATGGCCAGAGGTGCGATGTTATCCGTAGACAAATGAAACAACCCCACAGAACACAATCCGTTGTACAAGCTGTAGAACACACATGTAAGTTGAATCAAGCCGCCTCGTTCTGATATTAATATTCAATGTGATTAACCTAGTAGGTATATTAAGTTAAGGTATAATTATGATCCACATTGAATTAAGTTCAAAATTAAATGTACATAAATAATAATATATGTTTCTAAAATAAATAACTTTATGTTTATATTAATTTCAATATTTCTTGTGAAATTATAAACCTATAGTTTAACGGCCGTACTCATAAACGCTATTTAACTAAATCTACTGAATTAATGGTCAAATAAATAACGTCACCTTGCTGTCATTGTCAAACAATTTGACGTTATTTAGGTGACCACTTAATCAGCTTATTAGTTAAATAACGTTTTATGAGTAAGGGGGTTATTATTTTATATAGTAAAAACCATAAATTATGAATTCACCAAGTAATAAAATTGTTAAATATTGAATCATTTATTTTATGTATTTTTTATACTTTGTCATATACTTTAGGTTATTTATTTTGAATCCTTGATGTTCATTGTATGTAATTATGCATACTACATGTATAAATGAGTCACAATATAGTACATTGAAGTTCAAACGTGGATCCAATACTTTAGAAGAGACCTTTTTTTATTTTAACTAATAATTTATTTATTTATTGTTTAAGTCACAAATCATCAAGCCCTATAAACACCTACCTAATTACATAATAAAGGGTGCAATAAGTATTAATGAGAAGCAGTAATTGAGAACCCATTGTAACTTATATAAATTGTATAATTTCCACAAGTGTAGGGCCCGCAAGGCTATTTGCGCGCAGGGGCGAGAACTGGCGTACAGTAGTACCCAACTAATGCTAATAAGGCGCGTCGTGAATCTTCGTTCGCACAGAAAAGAAAGTATGGCCCCGAAGATTAACGAAAGAATGCTTAAAACTTACAGTCAACCTCTTAGATCACTACTATAAGGTTCATAATATACTGCAGCTGTTAGTTCCGTCTCACTCGCAAGTAACGCCCCTCCGCACGGCGCGCGCTAACATGGCGGCAGCTGCCGACCAATAGCATTTCCCGCGCTTTGAAAATGTATCTTCTGCGCAGGTACATCGGTAAGCCATATCAGTTGGGTACTACTGTACGAGTTTACTTGTAAAATTGATATTGATATGTATATCTTTTTCCAAATTGAAATCAGATTCATCACAATACTTCTCTATTCTTTACTGACGGCATACAGAAGCCTGTCACAATACAAACGAAAAAAGTCAAACTCAGTTTCCCAAAATCGAGATTTGAAAATGAATCTCCAGCAAACAAACATGTGTATTGAAGCGTATGTTACATAAACCAGGTCCCTGGGAACACATCCTGGGCTAAAGCTATCTTCTCTTTATATTTGTGAAGCTTTCTATCGGGAAAGTATGAAAGGCAATAAACTATGGACGCTTTGTCGAAACTCGCGCGGCCGCTCGCGCTCTCCTCACTTTATAGAAAAATTATATTTAAATCGTTCTGACGTTTTTTAAAACGTTTAGAAAATAAGTACCTAATTAATATACAGCGTATGTAGGTAATTGTAAATTACTATTCCAAAAACCACGTTTTTGTATAGAAATAATATTGTAAATATGAATAGATGAAAAGTTTTACAATAAAATCGGTTTAAGTAGACGGCAGACACTATGAAAATGTATTATAATAAAACTTATTATATGTATGTAAAACATAAAACTTTATGTATACATAATAAACTGAAATAAGTTTGTTTTCAAATAAAATATTTAATATTTAAGTAAAGTTACATTTTATTTATATTTGTGATTTCATTTCTAAAACCTGCCCTTATGTTATTTTATTTAGGTAACATACAGATTTTAAACGTAGCACAATTCTAAAAACGAATAGAGAAGAGCGTTTGGAATAATGTAGGGCCTTCTCAATTCCTTCGAACATAATAACAGAAAAACGGGTTGCAAGCCCTATAGAACCGAGACAAAAGTGACAAGGAATGCTACTAAGCTTTTTTTACATAGAGGTATACCTCAATCGTTACTTAGTTGCTGCTATGATATTATTTTTAGGAATATTTTTGCTAAAAATATATTCAAACACGAGTCACTCATTTAAATGTAGCGGAAAATCCAGTTGTTATATTTTCATCGCTGAACACCCACGTATTTAAATCTGTTAGGTTTAAACCAATTGGAAAAACGTGTTTTGTGGGAAGCACAGGGTAGGTACAATACGTTGTTCTTTTTTACCTTTGTCATATTCATTATTATCGATAATTTTTTTAAGTCGGTAAACAAGCTTACTGCCTGCCTCATGATAAGCGGTTACTATAGCCATATGGACGCTCGCAACACACGAGGCATCACTCACGCGTTACCGACTCTTCCCCCCCTCCCTATGAGTTTTGGCAACCTTACTCACGCACAGGAACACGACATAAAGTTGTTTGGTCATTTTTGATTAATTGAATTAATTTTGGTTTGGTTCACCTAACAGAATACCGCAAGTATTCTGTTAGGTGGAAGTACTTCCCCAGTCGAGCTGCTCTTTGAGCGAATATACACTATACGCTCTACTCTCAAAACATCTACTTGCATATTATGATAATTTAATATCGATGGGCTACCATGGCTTGTAACAGAATATAATAGACACATCCTAGAAGGAGATTGGCTGTCAAGTGCAGCTGTCGAAATAGCGTTAAATGACATGCGTTGATTTTCAACTTGAAGGTTGTGCCAGTTGGGTACTATAAAGTAACCTACGTAAACTTTGTCTTGATAACAAGAAGATACCAAAAACCGAACTTATTTGTATTACTTATACTTAACTTACTTACTAGGCACTGTAGCTTCTTGTCTGTAGCTGCTTTTTTATACTGTATAGAAAACATTGTTTCAGTAATTTTGTCTTTAAATTAAACTCCAATATAATTAAAGATTCAGTATTAAAAGTAGCTTCTAAGTTAACAAGATTCATTGAATCTTCTAAATACAAGAGACAACAATGTGTTGGATATAATTATCTATAATAAATTAATTAGAGGAACCTTCAAAGGGAATGCTTGACTACTACTATTTGTTGGAAATACTGTGTCAGAGCAGCAAACGCGGACGGAGGCAAACTCAGCAATAAATCAGCGCGAGAAGTGGCGGGCGCATTCATCTCGTTACCGAAGTTTCAGGGTTACGGGAAATACCCGCCATCAGAATTAAGACAAACCGATGTGTTCGCAATCGCCGCCTCAAGCTCCCCCATACATCACCGGGGATCGCGCGCTGGCACCGCCCGCGCCGCTTCACGCCCGCCCGCGCCGCCCGGGGAGAGCGTTACACGACAGGTAACCAACCGCACTGACATCCCATCGCTCAACCGAACTAATGTGAGTTTCATTATTATAGTTCTTACTATCGCTCAATACTCGCCGAGTGAGTCGCGTGCTCGCCTCGTTCCGTGTTCCGATAGTTTACATTTAGTTACTAACTCATTAGACCGCCCTTGAAACTTAAATAGTTTTGGAAATAAAGATGTCTTGAAACTACAATTCAGTAAGTATCAATTTCCGTAGTGAAGGGAAAAGATTAGTTTAATCGGAGTCGGCACGCAATAGAACAATACGAGTAGTAGCTTATCGTGCATCCCTATCATTAGTGAGTCTCGCTCGTTAGTCTCGCTCGTTAGTCTCGGTCGAGCCGAGCCCGCCACCACACCGCGGACACCCAGTATCAACTCTTCTAAACGATTACAGTAGGCTGATTTTATAGAATACTAGCCTTATAGCCCGCGACTTCGTCCGCGTAGATTATTTCTTTTTTCTAGATATGAATCATTGTAACAATATAGAGCTTTGTTCATGGCTATTGTCCGCCACTACGTGTGATATTGACAAAAAATCACCTAGATTAAGAGCTCATATGCGAGGATGCTACATTAAACTGAAACAGTCCTGCCGCAAATCAACTCTAGCAAATTTCAGAGTTTTTCCCTGTGACTACAAACCTTAATTAGGAACTGTTATCTTTTAAATTCAAACGGAAGGTGATTTGGGATCAATAGTATACGCGGCAAGAAGACTGTTTCTCCTCTGGCAGAACCAGTAAATATTTTGGCCTCAATAACATTGCGGCGATGGACGATGAGTCTTTTACTTGATCGGACCATCTTGTTGGTGAATGACCACGTAGTCGTTTTCCTTCCGTGTTCCCAACTATGATCAGATTTCCAAACTTTCATCGCCTTTGCGCACCATGTGGCCGAAATACGAAAAAATACGTTGGTGGCATATGGTGGACAATCGTGTTTTAATTTGGAGCTGCGATAGGATTGATGCATTGTTGCGTTTAGCAGGCCAAGGTATTTCCAACATCCATCTCCAGCACCACATCTCGAATGCATCAATCCTTTTTCTTTCTCGGGCCAGTATAGTCCACGCTTCCACTCCATACATGAAAATGAGGAATACCAATGCTCGTATTAACCGGATCTTTGTTTTAATACCGATTCCTCTCTTTTTCCTGATGTTGTTTAGGCGAGTCATTTCAATACGCCAATACCATAAGCCGAAATAATACATTTTGAAATTTTCACTCCGAAAATAAAGAACTTCATATACTAAATTTAATCCCCCTTTTCACTCCTTAAGGGTTCAAATTCCAACAACACCGATATTCGTTGCGTTAGTTTATAACCATAAGCTTAAATAATAAATTTAGTGTACTTCCATACACAAATTCATCCCCCTTTGTCGTTACGCCCTGCCCATATACTACGTAATTTACATATCTTAGTATATGGCTTGTTGATTGCTCCTTATGATGGTACATCTCACATACTACATACTGGCAGGCGTAACGATGGTAATAAAAAATAAAAAATCAACAAGTCTTCATACCTGCGAATCCTTTATTAGATTCCTTAATTTCCCTCGTATATCTGCTTCGCTTCACATGGGCTCCCGGCTCGCCTCAACCATGCACCATCTGTAGATATTAATGCACGATGACACCGACTGTCTCGGTGCCTCGGGCAAAGGAAGGCCATGTCTAAAACATGATCTGCCTCCTCATGACCTCGTCACTTCTTCATTGGCTGGAATACAATGTGTCAACTGGGTAAGATTGCACATAGATAATATACATCACATACAGAATGGTTTGGTTATATATGTTTGTTTAGAAGACCTCCATTGCTATTGCCAAGCCCGTTACCCTTAGATATTTTAGTGTACCGATTAACCGTAAACCTCATCAGTACCAGGGTGAACAGGTGATCCCACCGGATCCACAATTACGCTTCCGTCCCGTGAGACTTCCACTGGAATAGGTTAGGCTGATCCGTGGCCCCAGATCCACTATACCTATTTGTCACCAAGTTTACGGACTAGTGACATGACAGTTGTAGAGGCCATTTCATACCCGGGTGTATGATCAAGCTCACGGACTTGTATAAGTTGGATGCATCCCTTGCAATCCACCGATTGCGGCTGAGCTTACAATCCACCGATTGCGTACGTCCCCCACTCTCAGCCCTGCACGTGACTTCTTGCTCCGAGGGGGTCCCGAGTCCCCTCCAGGACCCTACACGAAGGGTCCCTACCATTTACTTGGCAATGCTCCGGAGTCCAGTGAGTGCCCAGCTGATCTGGAGCTTCGATGCTGACCGCCTCTGTTGGTGCCGTGCTCCCATCTACATAGGACATGGCCTGGGACTTACCTCCGCTAGGGAATATCGGGAAGAACACATGGATTACTTAGATACGTAAATATACATGGGGGCAGACATTCATGGCACATAAATATATCAGGCAAGGTATTCATAGCCTTAGGTCTAAGACGCAACCCGTACTCACAGTTATAAAACATAAAATAGATAGCGTCACCCCCGACGCCATTACCACAAACCACAAGACAAGCCGAACAATTATCTACAGCATTGTGCTACCTTACCAAGCATTATTTAGCTACATATCTTTAATACGCCTCAACAAACTATTCAAGCCACTAGAATTAGTGAGAGGAATACTTAGCTCCTGTCCAGCACAATTCACACCGCAGAACCACGCCGAGATGCTTCCGCTGTCCACTCGCTACTTCGCCAGACGCCGCATAAAGGCGGCAAATCACAACATGCCCAAGTTCGCGTCCATTAGTGTTGCCATACAAAGTCTATATATATTATTAGTGCGGTGACATTCGCGAAACATCGATACTTCGCGACACCCTTTTTACCCTTTCGGGATCGGAATTATCAAAAACGTTGAGGCACATATAAATTAATTTTAACTTCGAAACTGATGGACTTTCATATAAACTTGCATCCCCTATTTTACCCCCTTAAGGATGGAATATCCAAAAATCCTTAGTGGTTGCCTACACTGTGTAATAATATATTAAGTGACGTTTACTTTGAAACTGAATGACTTACATACGTCCCATACCTTTTCACCCTGTCGGGGGTGGAATTGTCAAAAAAGCTGAGATAACAACACATTAATTTTCAATCGTCAGCCTAAACACAAAATTTGAAGATCCTAACTTTAAAACTGACCGACTTGCATACAAACTGTCATCCCCTATTTTACCCTCTTAGGGGTGGAATTTCCAAAAATCCTTCCTTAGTGGATGCCTCCACTGTATAATATTAAATTTAGTGAACTTTACATTGAAATTGAAGGACTTGCATACACAACTTCATCCCCCTTTTCTTCCCTTCGGCGGTGGAATAATCACAAACGCTGAGATAACTATACATTAATTTTCAATCGTCAGCCTAAACACAAAATTTGAAGATCCTAACTTCAAAACTGACGGACTTGCATACAAACTTTCATCCCTTATTTTACCCTGTTAGGGGTGGAGTTTCCAAAAATCCTTCCTTAGTGGATGCCTATACCGTATAATAATACATTTAGTGAAGTTTACTTTGAAATTGAAGGACTTGCATGCACAACTTCATCCCCCTTTTCCTCCCTTCGGTGGTGGAATTATTACAAACGCTGAGATAACTATATATTAATTTTCAATCGTCAGCCTAAACACAAAATTTGAAGATCCTAACTTCAAAACTGACAGACTTGCATACAAACTTTCATCCCTTATTTTACACACTTAGGGGTGGAATGTCCAAAAATCCTTCCTTAGTGGATGTCTACACCGTATAATAATACATTTAGTGAAGTTTACTTTGAAATTGAAGGACTTGCATGCACAACTTCATCCCCCTTTTCCTCCCTTCGGTGGTGGAATTATTACAAACGCTGAGATAACTATATATTAATTTTCAATCGTCAGCCTAAACACAAAATTTGAAGATCCTAACTTCAAAACTGACAGACTTGCATACAAACTTTCATCCCTTATTTTAACCCCTTAGGGGTGGAATTTTCAAAAATCCTTCTTTAGTGGATGTCTACACCGTATAATAATACATTTAGTGAAGTTTACTTTGAAATTGAAGGATTTGCATACCCAACTTCATCCCCCTTTTCCTCCCTTTGGTGGTGGAATTATCACAAACGCTGAGATAACTACACATTAATTTCAATCGTCAGCCTAAACACAAAATTTGAAGATCCTATCTTTAAAACTGACGGACTTGCATACAAACTGTCATCCCCTATTTTACCCTCTTAGGGGTGGAATTTACAAAAATCCTTCCTTAGTGGATGCCTCCACTGTATAAGGTATCTTTGTGCAAAATTTCAAATCTCTAGGTCCAGCGGTTTGGGCTGTGGGCTGATATATCAACAATCAGTTTATCATTTTATATATTAAGATTATGTGCATGTATTACATATATACCCTAACATAATATAATTGTTTCTAATATGGCCTGATAGGCTTTGCGTGCTCACCACCTTCGGCCACATTCTCATGGTGAGATTATAGTCAAACACATTCATAATAAGAAAAGCTCTACCTATTTAGGTTGTCCTTAAAATATTACAATTATAGCCAAATGTCTTGCAAGTCTGTAGTTCAAAGAGAAGTGGTTCAATATTTACATGTAGCAAACAAACGAAAGGATATCTCGGGATTTGTAACAAGACAAATATTTCAGCATCCAGACGTAACAATAATGATATCTTTCGTGGACTACTTGAATACTGCTGCTCAGTATGGAACCCTTGTTATCAAGTCCACACAAACAGGATTGATATAGTTCAGAAACACTTTCTCTATAAACTATCGTATACCAGTAATCAATACAACATGCCAAAAAACCTACAAAGACCGACTAGCACACTATCTAGTCCTGTTTATATTCATAAAAAGTATCTGATATTAAACGACACTTCATTTTTTCGTTGACTCCATAATACTTCAATGACTACCCTTCACAATACCGCTTTCCAGCAGTCCCTATTTATAGTATAGGCTGCGGTATTCTGTAAGGTGGAGGTAATTCTCCAGTCGAACTACTCTATGAGCGAATAAACGCTACGCTCTACCTCTCTTAAATTTGTTTGATTCTTATTCTTCTTATTGGTTGTATTTTGTAGACCAAATAAACGAACAGGAATAAAATATATTTATTATTTCATAAATAACGTTGAAGCTTTGTCTTGCTATTGAACTATATTATAGGTACTCTACTGTACTATTATAGGTGACTGATTGAGAACAAGTTAAGGCTGTGTTTAGAGTAAAGTGCGTTCTTATGTCGAGCCCGTACGTACCCGTACCCCGCTGGGCGCCTTGCAGCGACGCGACTCGGCACCACACTCCCTGTTCTTTGCATGTACCTAATACATTAAGTACATACATTAACAATAGTTTCAATTTCATTATAAGATACTGTACATAAACACATGTAAGCAACGGTGTCCTGTTCGTGCAAATATGTTATGGGCCTCATATCAGTTAAATCATAATGTATACTATGTAGGCCCATTAGCGGTGAGCCCAGTGAGCGGTGCAACTAATTCCCAAGATATTAATGTACGTGCGCTCTCCTGCCCGAGAAATTGTTTTCGTGCAATCGCCATTTAATATCCGTGATATATAGCGAGTGGCGCATGAGGGCGCGAGGGGCGCGACAATACCGCGCCCCTCGCATGGGCGGCACTACAAGACACGATGTGTCTGACAACCGGTATAGGAGGCCTGAGACATGGCTACACGAGTGTCCACACTCCCTCACATTTCAACCCTCTACACATAAATGTGGTCCAGATATTTCGTGCAGCTTACCAACCAATATAAGATAAATGCCATATTTCTTTGTGAACTTCTTTTCTGTTGTCAATTTACCTTTCAAGGTGTAAATATACAACAAACAACTCTACCGAATAAATTTACCGCTTGACTGCTTTGGACGACTGTTTTATCGACGACTAGCTGTCCCCCGCGGTTTCACCCGCGTTCCCAGGATAAAAGTAGTCTATGTCCTTCTTCATACCATACGCGCAGTAATACAACATAAAGTTATTTGGCTGGTTATGTTCTGCAAGGAATTTCTCCAGTCGAGCTGCTCTTTGAGCGAATAAACGCTACACTCTACGTCTTTTAAAATCTTTATCCTCTAATGTAAATATATTATTTAAAATATGAATAAATACTTATTTCATGAGGCCTACCCTACCTACAAGCAGGTAGACGATTAATCCCACACACTCTATTTGACACTCGGCGCGCAACGAGCGCAGATATTAACAGATACATAAAAACAAACGGCTCTTCCTTAGCTCGATGGATTTTTTTCTACTCGTCCTTCATTATCATTGAATAAATTATAATAAATTATTAATCAAGCAAAGCAATCTTTCAAATTACCTCCTAATTACAATTACTCTCCCGTCCCCCAGAGCCGTCGTACAATCTTGTAATTGAGCCTTTTCTCTCGCCCACCGTCCGCCATCCGTCCGTCCGCCGCGCGCCCTCCGCCGTCCGGATAGCACATCCGTCACTTACCTACATAAAGCTACGAGATACACATTTGTCTTCATTGCCTTAATTTTATAAATTATTAAATAATAATTAGGGCTCCCTTGCTTTATTTTATAAATCGAATAGTACTACTTTTAAAGTGCCTCAATTAATAAATAAAGGTATATAATAGAGACCATTGGCTGCTACTGAGAGTCAGTTCCAGTAGAAGCATTGCTGTATTTAATATTACAAGACACTTTACGATCACATCGTTCAAATATTGCTCCAGAATGTGTATTTGAAGTCAAGAAAAAAAACATGCGTTATTTTGTTCTCAGTTCACTAGCCTTAATGTTGTTCTCGTAGCACATAGCTCGTTGTGAGCCGCTTGCAGGTTCAGAGCACCACATAAGTTTTTACTTCATTAGCACCGCAGTTTCCAAAGTCTATCACCTTACAGTCCATTAATAATTCTAAATAAATCATACACTTTGTAATGAAGCAATAGGTACTGCTATTCTAACATTAATATTTTCCTTTCCACTACGACGTAGACGAAGCTACGTCCTTCTACGAGGGATGTAATAAAGATAAAGAAACAGAGCAATGTTGGACGACTGAGATGTAGACATATTAAGATAGATAGATAGCAGTTAGATAGACCACATATGATTATGTAAGTAATACAAAACATGGGGAAGAGTATCTGACCAAGCTCAAAAAAAACGCCTATATAAGTCACACAAATTATTTATTTCATTTTAGTAGTCTTTTCCACAGCCAAAACTCCATTGAGTTAATGTTTTAAAATTCAAAATGATTAAAGACCATCACAGACGTAGCTATAAATATTAATATACGATATATTTTCAATACTAATCTTTAAGTGACCGCACACGCAGCTATAATATATATTTCTGTTACTTCACTAATACTTGTACAATACTTTATATTATAGCTCGGCATAATAATACATATTATAGCTACGTCTGTGATGATGTACCAAAATAAAGATTCAAAAGTTTATACACGCTCACCCAGTCGCTCAGCAACCTAGAAATTGTGCCATAATATAGTGCCATGAAATGTAGTTCATAAATATGACAAAATAGCTTATTTCTAATTCAGAGTGGAGTAAACAGGCCTTCGATTGTACGATGAAAGAGAGAGCGCCTACACGTTAAATATAAGCAATAATATCAAAAAAATAGAAATATCCATATGTAGACGATTCTAGGCGCTTTCTCTTGCCATAGGTCTTCTGGTCCTTAGGAGCATTCTGTGCTCTAAAATCTAGACTTATTGTGGCACACCGTGAGTGCCTGGATCTTCTTGGAAACAGCAGCCTAGCGAAAATATCCCTAGTCTATGGAAACACCAGATAATAACTTGTTCCACTCTCATACGGTCCTGCCGCCTCGTAACTAATTTTAAAACATTATGTCAAACCCACACAAATAAAGTAGCAGGTGTGTGTTCATATAGAGTGTTATCGCGGTTGAATTTTATATTATTTTATTATGTTATTATCTGAACGCTAGAGGGCGCGAGTGTCGGAGGGAGAGTCGTCAATTGCTTACTGCGCCGCGGCGGCATTTGCTCGCGATGATAATGATACTTTCAGTGAAGTGAGTCGCGCCGTTGAATGATGCACAATTATTGTTCAACAAATGGCAACTGATTATTATAGTAATTACAATAATACAAACAGCCTCAGCAAAATACCGCATATCTCCAAGTTTTACAATTGCAACCGATAATCGCAGTATAATAGAAATATCTGCGACAGGACCCACATTAAAATAAAAATACTCGTAATGTGCACAAACGGACCGTGATGACCTGGCGCGGTTGAAGTTATTGCAAAATATAATCAAACATGCTGTGTGAAATAGTGTCACATCATATATTTTAGGAGGTACGGTCCCACTATAGTTGCGCAACCATCGCGGCATCGTCCACTAATTTACATAATAAGCGCGCGGCAAGGGCCCGCATTACATTTGCGGCGGTACTATTGTCGCAAACTCTAGATTTAATGCTTATTGCACCGTACTTTATTGCGAACATTGCTCTACTCTAATAATAGATATAAATGAACCTACATTACATGCTTCCAGCTTTAAAGTGGTATTTTTAAGTTACGGAATAAAACATACGCAATTACTTCATTATAAATCGGAAATGATCTTTGTTACATTTATTTATGATGAGTAACAAATATGTACAAAATACAATCTATATATAGAAAATTTCCTCAAGCCTGCCGCTGCTTCCGATTAACGGCAGGGTTCCCAGAAGACTGGCAGCGTTTCCTCTTTGGATAGCCAAGCTGACGCGTTGGCGGAAAAAGCTCCCCGCCCGCTGGTCTCCGGAGGTCTCGATTAATTTTGAATCAATTTTATGATGAGTTATGTAATTGAAAATAATTGATATGCAAATAGTCGGTACAAACATAGATTTGTTTGTTTCGAAATTTGGCGGCAGGTTAATATCAAATACCTATTTGATAATTTAAAAGTAAAGTAAGTAGCAAACTCAAGAAGTCTGTTCATAAGAACAACGTCTATTGTTACATTTCCACGTTCACATTGTGGAGTCCAGCAAATATATCGGCTTCCAAATCTCCGTGTGTGCCCGAACACACAAGTTTGTTTTTGTCAGAAGGCTAACAAGCCAGCTAGCAGTCCCCTAATGGCAACTGGTGCCATCGCCTATGGACTATGCTGATCTTTATTAAACTTAGTAGGCAACTGGCTCTCAAGTGCGACTGCCAGAACACATTAATAGGTCCTTTTTAGGGATTCGAAACAAAATGTTACCACTCCATCCGTCTATCCGTCTGTCACTATTTTAGCTTGTAATCTATTCATTTGGGTAATGTTTTAAATATTGCTTACGAAAACTTATCGCAAATGCTTTTATTTTAAATATTTTGTTTGCAAAAGGACCATCATATAGAACCTTCAAAGTATAGGGCTACGAATAAAATGAATTAGAACGATGTTTCTAACTAGTACAGTTTTGTTTTTTGAAAGTACTAAAATTCCTGCGAAACCAAGAATTATACGTCCAAAAAGGTCGGAACCGGTCAAATTCAAATTCAAATTTAAATTCAAAAAGCATTTATTCAATTTAGGCCCTGATAAGGCACTTATGAACGTTAACAAATGGCTCTACACTCTACTCACTAATGGTCAGAGTCAGTCGTCAGACTCGCACTTGGTTTTTCTAGTACCTATGAATGCCTATATTTTGACCACAATGCCACTACGTAAGTAAATGTGTCGACGGTGGTAAACACTCAACACTTAGTGCGATCTTGCTCTCGTGAGCTACCAGTACTTGTCGACAGATCTTCAACTTGAGGGTGGTATATGGGGCGCAAGCCAGGATACTACAAAGTACCATGCTATGGTTTCCTCACGATTGTTTTCTTCACCAAAAGCCCTAAACAATGATGCGGAAATGGAACACGACTTTCGTTCGAATGGCGTTCACTTTGACTATTATTTGGCATCCATGTTAATTAAAATGATATGGCTTCTCGAACTAATTAGTTTATGAACTCTATCCCGCTAAAATTGTAGAGTGTTGGCTTGGTTTAAGAGAGGTAGAGCGTAGCGTTTATTCGCTCAAAGAGCAGCTCGACTGGGGAAGTACCTCCACCTTACAGAATACCGCAGCCAAATAACTTTATGTTGTGTAATGTTGTGTTCCTGCGCGTGAGTAAGGTCGCCAGAGCTCATTGGGGAGGGGGAAAGGTCGGTAACGCGTGAGCGATGCTTCGTGTGTTGCAAGCGTCCATATGGCTACGGTAACCGCTTACCATCAGGCGGGCCGTATGCTAGTTTACCAACTAAGTCGTATAAAAAAAAAAAAAAAAAAAAAAGTTTTTGGTATGAATTTCAAAACAAAACGTTGCGTCATCTTACTATATTACACGATAAACGATCGATAGCCACCTGTCGATCTTATCTATGTCGATATTAAATTTTTATACCTAGATACCTAAATTTTCAATGTGGGATTGCTGAATCAGCATGATATTAATTATTTTATTGTTTTTATGAAAAATTATATTTTATGCAATATCATGATTACTAACATTATTTTAGGTATTTTTTTTTGTAGATGTATTTATTTATTATTCTGAATTTAAACCTATTTTATGATTTATTGTGTATTCTGTTACCTGTAGAGATTACTCACACTATTTTATTAGGTAAACCTGTATAGCTGTAATTTGTGTAAAATACATAAATCTATCTAATAATATATATAAAATGCTTTTGTGGGTACGTAAATACGCAGTTTTCTCTATCACCACCAACACCAATCAACTTCCCGTTGGGGTGGTAAATACCCCTTAGTCTCCAGGTGGTAGTAAGGGAGTTTGGTCGCGGTGGGTGGAAGGGGGTGGTTGTGGGTGGCGAAAATGTTAAAACATATATTGCTGTCCTTTTCTAACGCATGAGGACTTCTGAAAAGATCTCAAAATTTCTGGAATGGAAAGTTCCAATATGTGTAAAACGGTTATAATCGATCTGGAGTGTTCTAGAAAGTTCAACAAATATCTGGAATAATCTAGAAAATTCTAGAGTGAATGCAAACTATTATAATCGATATAGCATGTTTTGAGAAAGTTTTACAAATTTCAGTCTTCATCTAGAAAGTTCCAAAATGTCCAAAACTAATAACAGTTTTATCGAATCGAGTTAGAATGTTCGAGAACGTTCTAGAAATTTCCCGAATAATCTGGAATGTTCCAAAATGAGTGCAATTTATTATGATCGATTTAGAATTATCGAGAAAGTTCTAGAAATTTTCCGAAAGATCGGGAAAATTCCAAAATGAGTGCAATTGATTATGATCGATTTAGAATGTTCGAGAAAGTTCTAAATATTTCTAGAATGATCTAGGAAGTTCCAAAATGAGTGAAATTTATTATGATCGATTTAGAATGTTCGAGAAAGTTCTAAAATGAGTGCAATTTAAAATGTTAGAGAAAGTTCTACATTTTTTTGGATTGATCTGGAAAGTTCCAAAATGTATATGAGTGTTATTATTAATCTAACTAAAAGAACCAAATCGAAATCGAAAATAGAAATCTATAATATCTGTTCACAGATATAAAAAAAAGTCGGATATATTCTCGCTAATAAAAAACTGTGTCACTCGAGTCGGCCACCACGCTGTATGTACAAGCCGGCACGCACACATTCACACATTAGTTGAGCGCGAGTAATCGACTCTGTGTAAACGGCGACAGAGTCTCATTTCCCGCGGAATAGCCAACTAAAGTGTGCGTGAGAGGTGGCCGACTCCATAGACACAGTTTTTTGTTAGCAAGAATATGTCCTCCGTAGTCTGTGTATCTGTTAAAAATGTATCCTTATATATTTTTTATACCACTAAATATGCGATGTATTTTAACCCGAGCAACGCCGGGATTCGCTGCTAGTAAATAAATAAAATTATGTTCCTTGCAGGTTTTTATCACATGATAATCGATCGCTGCACAACTCGCAAAATACCGATTTACGTTATACGATAAGCTTAGGGAATATAGATGTTTCGGCAAACGACAGCATCAGCCACTTTAATTGAGTGTTCGGGCGAATCGAACGAAGCAGTGAACAAAGCCGACGCGACGCCGCGAGCCCGCGCAAAGCTGAGATCAGCCGGATTGTGGATGCATCGCATCGCAACGTATCGTACACTAACCGATACAAACGAACTATGCATAAATCCTTAACTTACATCCATTTATGTATTCCGTAGTCACACGCAGTCTGCGGTCTCAGCACAGAATAAGAAGTTGTCTGGTTAGAATGACCTCGATGATGACGTAGCATCGTTAAATATGTAATCATGTTCTCTATTTATATTTATTGGCAGAAACTTTTTTACCACCTTACTGGCGTTCGTCGCTAGCCTCCACGTGCGCACCCTACAGATCCATGAATAAGATGATCCTTCATAGTAGGTACAGATTGTTTACTTGATTCTACGAAATTTATAAGAAAATTAAGAAATGTATCTTTGCACTTTAAGTTCAGACGGGACACAAGAACGATTCATGGGTCTCTTGTTAGTTTATTCATTCATCTACCGAGAGTGAGCCGAAACAAAGAAGTTATAATAAACACTACACAGTTCACTGAAAATCAGGCCACAAACATCCACTCACAGCAATGTGAAGAACAGAATATCACGAAAATAGCGTATAGGTAAGGCGTATACCTCTCACCTATACCTATGTGAATATCAGTCCAGACAAGAGTCGTCATCTGTGGAAATAATCCCTCAGATTTGCGCTGGTCCACCGGCGAGCCGCTCGCAGTAAGCAATACATAGGATATTTATAAACTGTGGCAACAGTAAGCCAGCAACAGCGGATTCACTCGATGCACCACCACTAGCCGAACGCTCCTCGCATCGGACGCAAATAAGTTGATCTAGATCAGGGGTGAACAATTCCGTTAACAATTCTTCAATTTGTAAAAATTCGCATAATACAATTCAAGACTTTTTTGACATTTATCATTAACCAATTTGTGTTTATAACAGGCCCTTTCACGTCCAGGTAAATCAACCCAAATAGAAGAATGTTTTGGTTAATAGTCAGTCAGTTCAAAATCATGTACTTTCTGAATAGTTAGCAATAGTTTACCGTGTACCTACGTGGATGGATGGAGGTAATGGCGAAGCTTGGCGGCGTGAACAAATAAATGGCGTAAACCACGCAAGGAATCTATGTTTATAGACACGCACGCAACAGAACAAGGAAAGTGGACTCAACGCACGACAAACAAATAACCGTTTTGAAAGTAAAGTATTTTTGAGATAATATTTTGGGAGTTATTTATGTTTTTTGGTACCTGCAAAGCATATCAATCAATTTACAATTATGGTTTATGATTATGGTTAATCGCATGGCCAAAATAATATCTATCATGGCCTAAGACATCGATATTGTTATTTTGAGGTGGATGATCGAATAACCGAGAATATGATATGAGAATATAACCAAGATTGATGGTAGGTAAGTGTGCCGCAAGGCAAGGAAGCCTATTCTACTGTGAAACAAGTAAGATCTGAGTAAGTAGGGCTCAGGGAAAGAAATAAATTGAAAATAATAAAAAATATTAAATGAAACAAAAACCCAACTGCGTAAAATAAAACAAGCTCTGTAATCCATAGAATTTTGAATATAACTAAATTCCAGGTGGGGGATAAACCAATGACCTATACTATGTATTTTTGTTATGTTACCGAGAATAATGACTGATAACAATGTATTTGAATATTTTCTAGTTTTTGTAGGTATAATGTACTTTTCCTGTAACTAAATTCTAAATAATTGGACACAATGTTCGACAAATAGACATAACCTTGTAATTTAATAGGCCATACTAATAAAGACAAGGATAAAAAATATTCAATAGAATAATAGGAAAATAAATGTGTTAATTTATATAAATAAACTATTTCATTTAATTATTGACTCGTTTAAGCAGATGCTCGGGATGTGCGTACCAGTTGTATTGAAACAGTTGTGAGCGGAATTAATAATTCAATATATTATCATAATCATCTATGTGACAACACCTCCGCTGGAATGTCGCGACCCGCGGCCGTGATGGCGCGTGTAGTGTAGTGTAGTATAATGATACCGATACCTATGTACCTCGTATAATTAATTCATTCAATTACAAAACGTTTTCCAGAAACTTCGAACTTTAGGTGCGTCATTCACAAAAGTAACAGTAGTGATAGGTTGACAATAATTTCCTAACCAGCCATATGCGAATCGCGAGTTTTGTTTTATACTACTACTACTCGAACCAAGTCGGTAAACAAGCGTAAGGCCCTTACATTCCGGAGTAGTTCCGTACATATTCCAAATAACTTTTTTGATATTAAATTTTAATTAGGTATCCAAGCTAGACATCGAACGTAACAACCCGTGAAAGAAAATAATACTTAAGTCATAGCTTACAATCCCATTACGGAACCCCAAAAACCCGAAAAGTCGGCTCGAGGACATCTGCCATGAAGCAAGATAAAAACGGAAAACGCTCATTATTTATTTTTTGTTATTCCCATAATTAATTACAGCAAGGTAAAACAAAAATGCGATAATAACTTTGATTTCATAGCAACTTGTTGGCTACGATGTCGTTAACCTCTTGTAGAAAATGCCATTATCAAAAAAAATAATTAAAAATATAACCTTCCTGAGTTTCTTGCTTATTCTTCTCAGTTGAAGGCCGGCTTACGAACTGGTGGTAACTTCAGTAGCTTTGACCTTCATAAGTGCCCTATTTGGGCCTAAATTGAATAAATGGCTTTGACTTTGAAGCAAAAAATTATCATCGTATCAACAGGCTATCGAATATTGGTTGCAATCGTAACGAACACCTTAATTGATTTCATCCAATGACGAGGTACGACGTCGACCATTAGTCGGCCCTGATTGGATAAAATGTATTAATGGCGTTCGTTATGATTATCACCAAACATACTCGGTAGAGCCCCTGGAAGGAACGCCTCGGTAAAGCGGTGAGCGAGGCCGCCTTCTGATGTCACACCACTGTCACAGTCACACAGGTCAACAAGCATCAAGTTCAAATTAATAAGTACTTACCACACACCAACAACTATGACACGCAATGGCTATCTTATGTATTTTTAAATTGACGGGCCAGTTGGCGCAGTTGGTAAAGATTCACCTTACGCACCGCGGTCGTGGGTTCGATTCCCACACAGGACATGCATTTGTATGCATGAACATGTCTGTATGTCCTGAGTCTGGTTGTAATTATATATATTAAGTATGTATTTACAAACAAAAAGTAGTATATGTATTATATCAGTTATCTGGTTTCCATAGTACAAGCTCTGCTTAGTTTGGAATCAGATGACTGTGTGTGAGGAATGTCCCAGGATATATATTTATTTTAGTAATTAATTTATTTTAGTCATTTGTTTCAAATACTGAATTTGTTAGCTAGAGATAGTGTTGCCAGGTGTCCCGATTTGCGCGGGACGTCCCGATTTTCAGGGATCTGGTGACACGTCCCGATTAACCCTTGATCGGGACGCCAAATGTCCCGATTTTTCACTAACCTCATGAGTTTTTACTATATTCGATAATTTTGACAGGAAAAACGAAAATAACTAAGCTACTTACTTCATAAAAATATTTTTGTTTTCAAATTTTCTCACCAAAATCAGACATGAAAAAATTAAAAGAAATGATTATGAAAAATTTTTTTTGCAGCTGTCCCGATTTGAGTCCCAAAATCCCGATTATTTTATCCTTACGTTCCGAAATTTGACACATGGGACCTGGCAACACTAGCTAGAGATGAAGTATTCCATTTACCTGCATTCTGGAAAATGTACTGCATGCTGTTCCCCTATAAATAATAATAAATAAATATCCTGGGACATTCCTCACACACGGTCATCTGATCCCAAACTAAGCAAAGCTTGTACTATGGAAACCAGATAACTGATATAATACATATACTACTTTTTTTGTTTGTAAATACATACTTATTATACATAATTACACCCAGACTCAGGACATACAGACATGTTCATGCACACAAATGCATGTCCTGTGTGGGAATCGAACCCACGACCTGCGGCGCTATAGGTTAAGACGCCACGTCTTAACCAACTGCGCCAACTGGCCCGTCAATGGAGGAGTTGATGGTTATTGGATCATATGACGCGGTGAATGAGTATACCAGGGCCAGTAGACAAGATGGTTGTCGACAATCTACATCATTAGTAAACGATCAACCTTTGTATGGGATTGACATAAGAGATTGTTAAAAATCACGTGATATTTCGATTTGAAATGTCAATCCCATACAAAGGTTGATCGTTTACTAACGACGACGATTATCGATAACCATCTTGTATAGGGGGGCAGGTTATAGTCAGTACTCAACTCACGGAGGAATGGCCGATAATGTGATAAGATGCAATGTTAAAATGGCACATATAACGTTTTATAATACATGATTATGTCGGAGTATGTACATACTACACACCTATATGTATATTATGATCATTCTATGATACAGAAAACTGTAATGATTTTCCTCTATAATGATTATTTGGCTACTGACTTCAATTTACTGGAGAACTCTTGGTAAAAAAGAAGTGGTAGCATACAGATAATTAGTTTGAACACCGAATACGTAACTCAGTCCGTGGCGGCTCACTTCTATGCAGTTTTAGAGGTAGTCTTCTATATTGATGTTTCTAATGGTTCTGTGATTTTATTCATATAATTATTGTGTATACTTTGAACACTGTTATCTGCTGAACTTGATTTATAATCTCTAGCTTTATTTTTATCACAACAAATACCAGATAAAGATATTATTATTATTATTTTTATCTCTTTTGGATTTTCTCAAAATTTTAAGAATTTTGGTATTTTTGCGAAAATTCACGGGTCTAGGACCAAGTGAAAATCCGGGATAAATTTTAGTACTGGTTTGATAATCATTCTTGCAAATACATGGTTTTATCTGTTTCTAACTTTGTGATGTAATAGTAAGAGCGCATAATGAATGTATTTATTTCGTTATCCCATTTCATGCGTTCTCTTATTTTGCCAGCTTTGGTGGTCGCAGGTTGGGTAGCAGATGCTGCCTGCGAAACATCCTCAGCTGGAGTTGCTGTTCTAGATGATGTATTGCTTTTTTCGGCTGTAGCATTTTTGTCGGTGGAAACCCGCCTGCTCAATTCCCTACCGCCGACGGTTCGCATGCTGTGACACCCAGCGTCGGCCCCAGGTGTGCCCCGACGATCACCCTCGGGTAGCGGTCCTAAACGTACTCTATTTCTTATTATTATTATTATTATTATTATAGTCTTTAGTTGAAAATGAGTACTTTTAAAATATTGATCATTTATTTGATTCGTCACAACCTCAGTAGGTAGGTAACATTGTTTCTTCTATATGAACAGTTATATTTTCAATGCTTTGTAAGACTTGATTTGAACCTACCTATACATTGTATAATATATATGTGCCATCAATAATGTATGATCAATTATTGACAGATAAGTAACTAATTGTGGTTGTTGACAGTGACAGTGCCGCTACACAACACACAACACTGTCTGTCTATCCCTTTGAGATCGGCTAGGTGAGGTGTGCTCCATCCGACAGCTGCACTTGAGAGCCATTTCCTTTTAGGCGTTGTGTGCTTACCACCTTCGGTTTCTCATTTACCATGCTGAGATTGTGGAATAAACACATGCCCATCCGTATTACTTAACATAAAAAGAAACTGGGTACTCTATACCTTCCTTAGAACCCCATATATTCGATATTTATTATTATTTCGTACTAGCTGTTCATGCGCGGCGTCTCGCCTGGGTAAATTTCCGACATTCACGGCGAATTTTCCAAAAATATTCCTTGATGCAAATCGTTCGAGACGTTCTCAAGTGATGCTCCATCATAAATGTGGCAAATGTTTTTTTTTTTATACCACTAAGGTGGCAAACAAGCATACGGCCCGCCTGATGGTAAGCAGTTACCGTAGCCTATGGACGCTTGCAACACCAGGGGTATCACTCGCGCGTTGCCGACCCTGCAGAAATCTCTTCACACCCTTTTTGAAGAACCCCATGCTGTACTCCATTGGGAAAACCACGGCGGGGATATTTATATAGATAACTAGGTATACCAATATATTTATACTAAATAATCAAGTATCAATCAATGACACAACATTATAGATATAAGTCTTTTATCTAAAGTTATCATGGACGTACATATTTTTAAAATGCCAAGTCACTATAACGATTAAGTACCTACTTATATAAACATGCAATGTGATGTATTTAGAATATTTTGTGCACATATGGTGCAATCAGCACCCTGAGCACAAATTACTATACCCTCGGTGCCCTGAGTGTGAAGAGTTGACTTCGTTTACCATAGATACCATATTAATAGAGCGACTTTACTAGAGTATGTGCCTTGAGCACGGGTATGTGCAACAATGCCTTGAAACGAATTGCGCGTTCATAGTTTGAATTAGGTACCGAATTTTTTTTTTTATTCAATGGTTTGGCGTTTGGCCACTGACCCACCCATTAGGGACGATGACGAAGCCTAAGATGGAACACGCTTCCAGAACCCGAACCCAGAAGTAACCTATTCACTCTGGGCTTGAGTCCCTAGATCGTAAGAGTCGGAAAACACAGACGCCCGGAAGCATGTTGCACTCCTTGCTGTACCTAATAGGTACGCATTATAAATGAGGATGCAAAACGCTGTGTCCGTATTTTCGGTATGCCTACAATCTACAGTACGTAGTACTATTGAATATTCTGTGCTACAACGTACGGGTGAAAATTTTCCCGGCGTCTTGTGGTTCGGTGTAAAAAGGGGATGGTGGAATAAGATTGAACAATTACTATGCACACTCTCCAAAATATATCCTGTAGAAAACCGATAAGCAAGCAAACTTTCTTCGATGGTCGAGGCTCGTTAGTTTCGCCTTAATTAAAAACTCATCTCCGATAAGTCTCCGGCGGTCTATTGATTCGATTTGATTGACATTTTGAATGCCAATTTTTCGTTTTTATTGATACTTTTACCAAGAACAAATGACGAGAATATAGATAAAAAAATATAGGTGCTTATATTTTTTTTATCCTCAAGGTCAAACAACACGAACGTAGTAGTAGTACGTAGCATTGAATATTCTGTGATTATGATTATTCGTAGTAGGTTATTAACATATTTATAACCTGCTCATTAGAAAAGCATTCCAAGTAAATGCTCATTAAGATAACATGTTGTTGATTCGAGCAAAAACGTGATTTATAGATAGTAGTATACTGTTGTAGTTCTCCCTAGTAGGTAAGTAGATACATACTTACATACTTGTTTAAATTAACTGCTTGACCGATTTGAAAATACTTAACCTAAATTTATATTGACGAATTGCATCACTGATTTGTCATTATTTTGATTGTTCGCTTAATGAAACCCTTGAATAATATTGACAATAGTTTAATTGGAATTATTCAACAATTTTGGCTAAACATGACATCCGCATAAGGTCGCCCGGTTTGGTCGGTGTCAGGCGAAGCTCGTACATCCTGCATAGATCAATACTAATGGTCCGTAATATCTATATAAATGAAAATAAATAAACTAAATGAAAAAATCGTTGTCAGAGGGCAACGTCACAGTGCAACGTTCCCGGAATGCTGGTGGCATTGCCAGGTTGGATGATGGCAAAGCGTCGTACACACGGCTACAGATCAATCTATACATTTAAAGTATAAGCTGATCTCGCATTATATAGGATTCCTGTACAATGGGAGGTCTACTTATACTAGAAATGATCTGATCTGTAGCCGTGTGTACGTACCTAATACCATAACCACAGAGATCGATAGAGATGTTGTCTAACGTGGAACGCAAGACAGTAATATGCGCGTTGAGCGCATACTCCGCAAAAATCGCGTCAGTCGTAACGTGTTCGAGGTAAGTGCGCGAGCGGACGATATTTATTTAAATACCGTAGTGTTCAGTGATCGACTGCAAAAATCAAAGCCTACATGTGAACTACAAGAATCATGGTGCCACTTATCACTTTTAAGTATCAAATTTTTCACATATTTAAAGTATAAGTCTCAGTCTCGTATCGACACTCGTGCGAGGATACCGTGTTTCTTTGTATTGAGTGTGATTCGAATAAAGGTTCCTTTTGTTTACGACCCGAGCGGCCGGCCGCCGCGCGCCGCCACCTGGTCGCAGATGTGCATTGTAGGCTCGGAGCCCGTTCCTACGCAGCATACCTTTATATGGAGGGGAATATTAAGGCTGGATGTTCGAAGGACGAGTTCCGATGTAGTGATGTGGGTGACAAATTATTAGAAGAGCTACTAAATGATGGGGGAGAAAAACGTACCATAGAAGATTCTTTGGAAGTAGTAATTAAAGAAAACAGATTGACTGAAAGCTATACAATGGAAGAATCTTTAGAAGTAATGGAAGAAAGCAGACCGAGTGAAAGACATACAATGGAAGAATTTCCAGAAGCAATGGAAGAAAGCAAATCGAGTAAAAGAGCTTTAGAGGTAGGCGAAAGTGATGAGGAATGGACGAGGGTGAAACTCAAAGGAAAAAGAATTCGAAATTATAAAAATACTCCCCAAGATATACAAAATAATATTGAAGTTACTATCTCTTCTAAAAATAAACTCCCGAAATCATTTGCGTTAGCTCGGCTTCTTAAAGGTGAAAATATACGCAACGTTGTCAGAGTTAAATACTTAAACCCGTATAGAGTCCGTATCCAATTTGAAGATGAGTCCAGTGCTAAAAAGTTATGTACAAATGAGAAATTCATATCAAATGGATGGAGATTGAATAAAGATATGGAGGTCAGCTTTTCGTATGGTACTATAAGGAATGTTGAGTTAGAGTTAAAGGAAGAAGATATATTAAACCAAATAGTATGCCCAGACTCAGTGGAATTAATTTCTGTACGAAGATTAAACCGTCGAGATAATAAAAATAAGGAAGGCTGGGGGCCGAGCGAGTCAGTGAGACTGTGTTTCAGAGGAAGCTCTTTACCTCCATATGTTTATGCAGAGAATATGCGAATGAATGTTGACCCATATGTGTTCCCTGTTTCGCAGTGTTCTCATTGCTGGAAATTCGGACACACTACGAAGACTTGCCCAACAGGTAAAATAGTGTGTCCAAAGTGTAATGGGAACCACGCAAACTGCGAAACCACGTCATTTACTTGTGCTAATTGTTCCGGAAAACATATGTCTTTGTCTAGGGCATGTCCAATTTATATGAAAGAAAAAAGAATAAGGGAGATTATGTCGGAGTTCAACTGTACGTATAAGAAAGCTTTGATTGTGTACGTTCCGCCTGAAGCCCCAGAGAAAAATCAGGACAAATTTCACCACGACGTGCCTTCCATGTCCTATGTGCCATTGAATTCAGATGACGATGCCCCTACTTTTTCAGAGGTTATTAAGACAAAAGCTGAAATTCATAGGAATGAGAGGAGTATACGAACTCAGAGACCTGCAAAACAGCGCATAATTACAAGGCAAGAGACTCCAGCTCCCGAACTACACTCGGAATCTCCGGAATATATGGATAATGATAGCGAGGAATATGACCATGGAGAAAAGGCAAAATCAAATAATAGCAATAATATTACTTTTAGTGAGTTGTTGATTAGGATAAAAGAGATAATATTTTTAAAAAATATGAAGTGTATTACAAAATTTAAAAATGTAATTAAACTGTGTCTTGAGTGGATAATACTTGTTGTCGTTGATAATATATCTGATTGGCCTATGTTGAAGATAATTATAGAATTTATCAATGGCTACCTTTAGTAAAAAAAAGGATTTTAATATCATTCAGTGGAATGCCCAAAGTATTCGACCAAAGTTGTTATCTTTTGAACAATTGTTAATACAAAATAAGATACACGTAGCTGCTATAACTGAGACATGGTTGGAGCAGGGTAGTGAATTAAAGATACCTAATTATAAAATTTATCGTTTGGACAGACACGACGCTTATGGTGGCGTAGCTATTATCTTACATAAATCTATCAAGTCAGAGCTTGGAAACTTGCATATTAGCAATACGGGTATGGAAGTGCTTTATGTCAAAATATTTAACTGTCGTCAGATAGAAAATATTATTTGTGTTTACTGCCCATCTTCAGTACGTACTAATCGAAGAGACTGGGATAACTTATTTTCTTTTAGTAATAAAAAAACAATTATAATTGGGGATTTCAATGCACATCATACTAATTGGTCCTATAAAACAGACCAAAGGGGATGTAATATTTTAGACGCATTGGTGGATAATAGTTTTATTGTTTTAAATAATGGGGAAACTACAAGATTACGGCTAGTTAACGGTATTTTACAGGAGTCTTCCCCTGATATATCTTCAGTTACATCCGATGTTGCGTTCGATTTTAGTTGGACCGTATTAAATGAGAGCTTAGGAAGTGACCACCTCGTTATAAAATTATCTACAAAAAACTATAATTATATTAGCCCTATTATTAAAAGAAATTATAAACACGCGGATTGGTCATCATACAAATTATGCTTGGAGAATTTATTTCATGATTTATTATTACCAAATGATCCTCAAAAAGCCTATGATACGTTTGTTGATTACATAAACTTAGCAGCAGATATTAATATTCCTTTAGTTAAATTTAATCAAAACCCTCATTCGGATTTTACTCCCAAAACATACTGGACCCCTAAATTATCAGAAGCAGTAGCTTTACGTAGGTTGGCACTATCACAATTTCGTAAGAATCCGACTCCAAATAATTTATCTACACTTCAAGAAAAAATAAAAGACGCGCAAAAATTAATTCGACAAGCTAAGAGTGAAGATTGGCAACGATTTTGTTCATCTGTGGACGAAAGAATTACGGCAAAAGAAATGTGGCAAAAATTAGGGTGGATTAAGGGATATAGGTCTAATAGGAATTATATACATAGGGATAAAGCCGATAGGCTTCTACATAGTTTGACACCAGATTTTGTCTGTCCAGTACAGCCAATATTTTCATCAAATAATTTAGTTTTGGAATCTGAAATCTCCATGCAGGAGCTAGCTAAATGTATTAAAACGAAGGATACATCTCCCGGATGTGATGGTATTACTTATTCCATGATCAAGCATTTACCTGAAAATGGTAAAAGTACATTACTTTTATTATATAATCTGTTTTTCTCCCTTGGTTTTGTCCCATTACAGTGGCGAGATGTTAGCATAGTTCCGATCCCAAAACCTGGTCGAGATCCCAATCACTTATCATCACTCCGTCCAATATCATTGATGACTTGTTTATGTAAGATATTTCATTTAATAATAAATAAAAGATTAGAATGGTTTTTGGAAAAAGATAATATGTTTTCGGTAAATACTGTAGGATTTAGACGAACAAAAGGTTGTTTAAATAGTTTGAGCTGTTTAGTTTCTAGAATTCATGTAGGTTTTTCCGATGGTCTCAGCACTATTGGCTGCTTCTTAGATATTGATAGCGCGTACAACAACATTGATATTACAAAATTACTGTCAATTTTAGATCAATTAAAAGTAGGTAATAAAATATGTACATATCTTTGGAGTTTTCTTAAGGAAAGGTACCTTAAAATACAGTTAGAAGATGGATTTGTCACTAGAATGACCGGCCGAGGACTAGCTCAAGGGGACCCGTTGTCCCCTTTGTTGTTTAATGTGGCGACAATTAACATCTGTAAACAATTGGAAAAAGATATATTCATTTCTCAGTACGCTGATGATTTCGTGCTGTATTGTACGTGTGCTAATATTTCTGAAGGAGTAAGAACTGTACAAGCTTCCTTACATATATTAAATAAATTACTTTTAGAATTAGGATTAGAAATTTCACCTCAAAAAAGTAAAGTTTGCGTTTTTAAGAGAAGTCACAAAATAGATAACGTTAATCTTGAACTGAATGGAACTTTTTTGGAGAATGATATTAGTATAAAGTATTTGGGGTTGTGGCTAGACCGTAGTCTCAGATGGGCAAAACACATTAATGAAGCGAAAGAAAAGGTTTTAAAGTTTATGAACATTTTTAAAGTATTGGTTGGGCCTGGATGGGGTATACATCCAAATCATTTGAGACGTTTATACATTTCTATTATACGAAGTCGTCTGGATTATGCAAGTTTTTTGTACGATGATAGCTGTATTAGTCATGTTTCTAAACTGGACAAAATTCAAAATCAATATTTGCGCATTATTGGTGGGTTTATAAAGAGCACTCCGATACATACCATGGAATCTGAGTTATGCTTGCAACCTTTATTTGTTAGAAGGCTATATCTTGCAGGAAAAATGTGGTTGAAAGCAAGATCTATTGGCGACGATGTTTTAATATCGTTACTAGATAAACTCTCTAACTTGTCAGAAAATTTTTATTGGAGACGTAAAAAGAAACCTTTATTAGTTCAAGTCCATAATGATCTTAAACTAACTCCGATTCAGTGTAGTAAGCAATTAGAAATGTTCAGTTTAGATACATGGGTGAGTAATATAGACACAAATTTCCTGAAGCCAGATATAGACATAATTGATAAACCGAAACATCAGTACAATTATACTAATGATTTGTTAATTTTGTGTAATCAATTTATTAATGAAAACTATTCTCAATTTTATCAAATATTTACAGATGGATCAAAAGATAGAAATAGTACCGGGTCGGCATTTTTAGACATTCAAACAGGTGATAACATAAAAATTTGTATTAAAGCTGATATCTCAATTATGTATGCCGAGCTTATTGCTATTGCAGAAGCCCTTTCTTATATAAAATCATTGAATTTTAATTATTTTGTTATTTTCACGGACTCTAAAAGTGCGATACAGCACTTAGAAAAATGTACAACCAATTATCGAGGCATTCCACTTGCGTATGATATTTTAGAGTGTTTTTGTGATTTTAGATCTAAGGGTAAGTGTGTAATACTCCAGTGGGTGCCTTCTCATATTGGATTAGCTGGTAATGACGAGGTTGATAGGTTAGCAAAAGAAGCTTCTGGAGATGGAATAATATTTGATTGTTTGCCATATTTTTCTAATCTTTTAAAATTAGTTAGAGAAAATTGTTTAAAAATTTGGTCGGAATATTTCGATGAGAGATCGCTGAAAAAAGGTATTTGGTATAAAACCGTTCAACCTAACTTACTTCGTCGACCGTGGTACGAGTCTTCTAATATGAGAAGGCACGATATAGTTACGGCTCTGAGGCTACGTTCTGGACACATTCCCTTAAATAAATTTGGATTTATGATGGGCAAAGTAAATACACCAAATTGTGTAGAATGTGACTCAGTTGAAGACGTGTACCATATCATTATGGAATGTGTACGGAACGAGGCCCGGAGATGGCGCATGTTCATCAAATTAAATATAGTTGCCAGTGATGTTGGTTGGTGTAATAGTGTCCTGGCATTTCCTACCTCGGAGGAGGCCAGGATGCTTTACAAGCTGGTTAATTCGGGGATTAGAGCCCGAAATACTTGATTTCTGTGCTTATTTATGTTTTAGTGTTTGTGTGTAATTTTGAAGCATTACGGAGGTGACATTTTCAAATTGAAAAAACCTCCAAATAAATAAAAAGAAAAAAAAAAAAAAAAAAAAAAAAGTATAAATCTCAAAAAAACCTTAAATTATTTTAGCTAGGTCATTACCAATCTACAACACAGAATAAATAATAGTACTAACGTAGCTACAACTTGAATATGTAAATACTTTCGAAAAGCGCAATTAAGTACCAACTTGCAGTTTGTCCTTCTGGCAGTGAGGTAAAAATTGCTTAATAAATTAATAACGTTGTACAAAATATCAGGTGGAACCACCCAAACTGGTTTGTTAATTATCTGTTTTACAGTCTTATAATTATGTAGGTACTTAAGTAGGTACATAGTTAATTTGACTGCTTGACAATTTATGTCAATAACTACCTACTCGCTAAGGGAAAGTCAAAGTGCGACCATCTCTATCTGTCAATAATGAAGTGCAGTGCTTCCTAACTAGGCACTTATTCATACCTAGCATATTTGTATTTCATATTGATAAAGTACAGTCGGCTATATTGTAATATTCATCTTAGTATCCAACAAATACAAATGTGACATTTATAATAATCAAGAGAGTTGTAACATTTAGACCGGCCGCATACCTACTATAAGAAATTTTCTGTCCGAAATTCGCTTGCTCATACATTTTTGGACGTCAGACACGTCAGAATTTTCGGATAGTATGCGGGGTCTAGAACAAAATGTATGGGGAAAGTGCCTTCCGGCGGGCGTCCGAAAATTTCTGACAGAAAATTTCTTATAGTATGCGGCCGACCTTATTGGTTGAGTGTCGTGTCGTATCTACTCTACAAACTTATTCCTCGTGTCATTGGTATTCGCTGCCGTTGCGCGTTGTTGTGAGTAGCGAGCGGTCATAAGTAGATATATAGATATATTTCGCGTGATAGTGTAGATATATAGAGCATATTAGTATGCACTAATATGTTCTCACCGCGAAAAGTTCATATTATTTTTCGTCACCCACAACGGTAACGAATAGGTCTTTAGTAAAGTATTAACTAATATCTAACAAAGAAGTTAAAAATAGATACCGTATGATAATGACTTAGAAAAATTAATCCTTTCTATAATTAAGAGACCTGCTCATAATAAAAGTGTATCGAAGATGTTAAAAAAATTAAGGTTATAAGCCCATGCATCACAATTGACAAATTATCGAACCATAGTTTAACCTGAGTACCTTTTATTGTGAGGAGGGCATGTGCGCGTGCGCAACAGGTTCACGGAAACCGGTATCAAACGAAAGCGAACCATCCACAATCCACTCAATCGCGGTACCCTTGCGCCCGCACAAGTGAATGAATGCAGTGTACAGCGCAGCGAGCGACACACGCCCGTGTGTCAGAGGGAATGAACGATACGTACGACAGTTATTGGAAAACAAACATGTAAAATCCGAACAAACACAATGATAATAGAATCGAGAGTAGGCATTACGTTAAAAAATTTAATTAAAATAAATATCACAATACATGATACGTACAAAAACCCTACCTACGTTACATAATCAACACCCGTCAATTAGGAATCACAACCGCACAGTTTATAGTACGCGTTAAGATAAACAAGGAAGTTCATGCACCGAGCGGGGCCAGGTCTAGGTCAGCGCGTCGGCGCGGCGGCCCACGAGCGCGGGCGCAGCAGCTACTCCTAGCCGAACAAGTACGAGTACAGCACCGTCATCACGATGCCGAGCAGCACGGGGAACTTCCACGAGTTCACGAACCCGCCTTCGGTGTCCGCCTTGTCCGCCTCCCAAGAGACGTGGCGTTTCTTCAGCTCCACCTTGTCCTCGTCGACCAACTCGCCGATCACATATTTCTTCATGAGCTCCTTAGCGTCGAAGCTGTGGCCGACGTCGTCGAAGTCCTCAGAGGCGTCCTTGCCCGCGACGTTCACGAGCACTTCGTGCCCGCCGGGATGCTCGTCGAGGAACTTGGTCACGTCGTACACTATGTTATCGATGATGAACACGGTATCGGTTTTGTCATCTCGCTCGGCGATCTCCTTCCTGGTGAACTTTTTATCGTTCATTATGAATGTGCGCGCGGCGTTCGTCGAGCGAGTAGCTGGAGCGACTAGCGAAATATCGAGGCAGATGATTAACGCATGAAGCCCTCACTCCTCCGCGCTCGGCCCCTCCAGCGCCCCTCGACGCCCCCCGCCCCGCCTGCGCCCGCGACGTTAACTGCGGCCCAGTGCCAGCGACTCACGATAACACTTATCTTCAAATTATCTCTCAATTGTGATTTATCACTAGTTATACATATTATACCCATGCACAATTGTTTTAATAGATGACGATAAATATATTGTATATAACCCGAACTTACAGAAAATTAAATTGTTATCTTATTTAACAGACACACATGCGTGTGTGTGGGTATGGGTACCGTGGAAGTGATATCAAAGGTAACGATGCTGGTCAAGTACCTAGTGGGTTGCACTTTCACTAGACGTTACTCCCCGTTCCGACTTTACTCTTCGATCATTACTTAGTTGTTGTAACTAGAGTTGTTACTTGTTACCACTAGTTTAACTAAACTTTTAATCACTTGAATAGTACCTAGTTCCGAGAATTCTATTCTTTTTAAATGCATTTGCTAAGGCTGAATAAACACACCCATGCCCGTCCCGCAAGCTAGGTTTGTATAGGTAGTGACGTCGAATGTGGTAGTGAAGATCACGCGTGGTTTCCAACTGGCCTTGATCATGCCGTGAAATAAAATAAGGAAACAGTGCTATGGTACTTTCTTGTAGTACCCGCCTGTCTGTAGCTGCTACTACCCTCGAGTTGAGAGCAAGTTCCCTTGTAGGCTATGTGTGTGTTCGACCTTCGGCCGCATCATTACTAACACAGATATACAAGAAAATTATACCTATGGTTTTCAGAATGTTGATCTTATGATTTATTTATTTTATTTGTCTCCTCAACAATGATTTCACTAATCCTAACTAAAATTATAAATGCAAAAGTAAGAATTGCGTATCTTTGGTGGTAATCGTAACGAACACCATTAATTATTTCATCCAATGATGCACACGCGGTGACGCGACGATGACCATTCGTGGACCCTGTACGCCTACCTTGAGTTTTCTACGCTAACGTAATCTACAGTCGCTAGCGACAACGGTGAAACATTTTGTATGAAATACTTCCAAAAGTGTCCACTAGAGGCGGTGCTCGTCATGCAAAATATCCACCATAGTCGCTAGCGAGTGTAGATTACGTTAGCGTAGAAAACTCATGGTAAAGGCACAGATTGGATGAAATTCGTTGATGGTGTTCGTTACGATTACCACCAAAGTTACACGGTAGAGCTACAATCCTCTGTGGTAGGGCTCCCGATAGGATGGTATGGAAAAGGACATAGGCTACTTTTTATCCCGGGAGCGCGGATGAAATCGCGGGGGACAGCTAGTACAAATATAACAAAACAATTAAATACTAACCCCCTTATTCATAATAAAGTTATCAAACGTTGATTAGCTAAAATTCCGAAGTCTTTATCTGACAGGTGATCGAAAGAGTGAGACGGGGCACACTATTACACTGATTTTATGAATAAGGAGATAAATCATAAATCTAAGTGTCCCATTACTTATAGATGAGCACAGCATGCAGTATTATGCGTTGGCTTAATTAACGCAAACGTTGCAGAACACCTCCCACAATGGTTGTATAGCAGGAGTGGTCAAAGGGTTTTTGGCCCCGGTTGAGATCTTGTTCGCCGATTTGTCCGCGTAAGGGTGCTAAGGCCAAATTTTGGGCTCTCTTCTTGTCAATAAAAAAAAGGTTTTTGGCGTTTTGGGCATTTTACTGCAGAACTCCCATCCACTACAGCTTAGATAAGATATTATGATGTAGAAATATGAGTAGATCTCATATTTCTACATCATATTTAGATTTACAAATGATATTTGTTTTTCTATAAGACGTAGAACATTACCAGGAATATCTAACGGGACAAAGTATTTCAAGGTTATGATCTATCTACGTGGCATGTTTCACTTAAAATTGAAGTAAAACATTCCACGTTATGCCATATTATGCTTTAGCCTTCCAAAATATAAATGATTAAAGATTTAAGCATACTGAGGGCGTGGAGTGGGTTGTATTGCCAGTATTGCTGCGTAAGCGCAATAGCGCCGCCCCTTCGCACCACAGGAGGAAGCGTTTGTGGACAAACTGCGGCAACAAGACGTAAATGGAATCAAATGTATAGTATAATCAAGTTTTACTAATTGACGAGTAAGTACGGTGTTCGGGCTATTACTTGCAATCATGAAGTCACAGAGATAATAACACTGAAAGACTCGTCTTTGAACAATTCCATTATCCGTCGTGTCATTATCGGCATCATTATATTCGACCCTGAAATGTCTACAGCTACTGAACAATGGCTTCCCATGTGAATGCACACAGTGAACGGTCTTGAGCAGCATCCTGCGGTGACCAGCAGCTCCCCGCGACACAGACCTGTGCTATCCTCCCTCATCGGCTATCGGCTCTGTAAGCGATGTTGCGGCTCGTTGCTACTTCAGATTACAGACGGAGGGTCTGTAACTATATTATATCCAAAAATTTAGACATTCACATCATAGACCCTAACGGTAACAATACCTGCTACCTCTTTAACTTCTGGGATACTAAAATGTGTTTAAATAATGTTTCCCATACAGGACAAGCTTAATCCTTTTCGGGTCGGGTATCCTATGAGGATTTCCCCATGCTAATAAAATTTTAAAAAAAGGTCTTTTTGGGCGAGGAGCCCATAATATTTTTCGCAACATATCGAATCAGAATTGACGTTTCCCGTAGCCAGAGGGCTGACGAATACTTCAGCCAGAAGATTAGCACGACCATACAGCATGGCATTGCCGGCAGCGTTTTGGGCACACTACCAATTGGCAGCAAATTAGACTGTAAACGGCTGGTCGCTCCTATTTACAAAATTTTATTTAAACCTGTCCCGTTGTCTGTAATGGAATGTTGCAAGTTAAATTTTACCCACATTCCGGTTTCCGATAGAGCTGAAATTTTGCACGAATATGCAAATCGCGTGACAATGCAATATTACGATGACGTGGAGCTCATCTGATGATGGAGATGGAAGGTGGCCATAGGAACTCCATAATAAAACCACATAACCCCATCGAGTTTGGGCTCGTTTGATTCATCTTGATGAGTACTATAAAAAGCTTATTTTAAAAATGAATTTTTTAACAAAAACTTGTTAATTTTTATTTGGTTCTATTTGTTTTCTATCTCCTACTTTTTCCGTCAAGGAATCCCATCATATCTACATAGTTCATGGTCTGATCATGATAGTGGAAAAATCTGATTAGCCTTTTATGAGAAATCGGTGAACATACATAAATAAAAGAACATACTCGTCGAACTTAGGGTCTCGTCCTTTTTTTTGAGTCGGGTTTTTATCTATTCGTCCTGTAGCCAATTTTTATGAAACAAAGCCTAGTTGAAGCGCCAATTTAAGATTAAGAGTGCGTACCAAGCCAGAAAAATATCGCAATGTCAGATGAAACAAACTTATGTCTAATCTTCGCGTGGAGATGAGATGGAGATAGCGTGTTTCGCGGCACAAAAATGAACGAAGCGCTTCTTATCTAAATAACTCGTAAAGTATAGAATATTTTAAAAAATCGTTAGTAGCAGCCCTAGGTCATATGTTAGTGATATTATTTATCGAATTTTTGTCTTAATTAGATACACCATGAACAAATAAAACCGAAAATTCATTATTATTAGAGGTAGCTTTGTGATTTTTTTCTATCGAGGAAATTTCATTCCATTATGTTTTTGCTCAGGCAGAACCCTCGCGTATATAATGAAAATACCCATATAAAAATATTTTTTTCATTTAATAACTATTTACTTGGGTAAATTTCAATTCTAAGATTGTTATTTTGCTTTATACGCAGCCTTAATCCCTATGTGCAAGCCCCATGCCAATCGGTTCAGTAACTTCGGAGATTATCGTGTTCAGACAAACAGACAGACACTTTTTCTTTTAATGGTATTAGGTATGTATTCTGTTGGAAATTACACTGGTCAACAAAAAAAAAAGTTTGTTTGTTTCTTGTGTTTTTTTTCTGTTTCTATCTCAAATTGGCGCGTATTTTTTAAATACGTCAACAATTTTTCCCTAACAGGTTTTGTTTTTGAGTTACAGCTAACTACCCTTATTTACTATTTTTACTTAGGTTTGCGATTTTAATTGGACACTGAAATATATTTTGTTGTTGTTTTTGCTATTTATTTATTTTATTTATTCAGAATGTGTGTGTTGTTAATAAAATATAAAGTTTAAAAGTTTTATCTGTCCAATTATTATGTGTATTTATTTATATTATTTGCAAATTGCTTTGGTGTCTATCACTTGCCCGGACGTATGACCAAAACGTCCCACTGGCGCCGTGAGTACACAGCGCTGTGTACTCACTGTGCACAGCATTATGCTGAGCTGGTGGCCAATTTGTCTGCACACTAATTTCCGATTTTTTATACTGTTTTCGTATTATGTTGTTAATTTTAAGGTGTGTGGCAAATAAATGTTTTTCTATTCTATTCTATTCTATATTTGTGGTGAATATGTACTTGAAAAATATCGAAAACCTATATCGGACTATGTAAAAAATAACATATCATCAAAATAAAATTGTGTAATCAGGATAAGCCATGGACTCCGCATATTGTATGTCAGAAATGTGTGGTATGTCTACGGTTATGGTCCAGTGGAAAAAAAGATGCAGTAATGTTCGTAACACCCATGGCGGGAACCTCGAAACCATCATGACGATCGCTACTTCTGCGTTGTGAAAATAAACGGTATTATATCGAAATAAGTGGTCATATCCTAACTTATCTTCTGCTCAACGACCTCAGTTAAAATCATGAGAAGTACAACCCAGCACATCTATTTCTTCTGATGATCCAAATCCCTATGAACACACGTTTCACAAAAGTTTCCAGGATTAAGTCCTACAGAAAAATTAAAAGCTGGTATTTTTAATGGGACACACATTAGGCAACTCGTGAAAGATCCTAATTTTGTCAAATCAATGACTGAAGTCGAATCCAAAGCTTGGAATTCATTTGTTTTGGTTATGAGTAATTTCCTAGGTAAAAAGAGATATGACGACCACGTCGAGTTTGTTGAGTCCATGCTATCGAACTTGCAAGAGCTAGAGTGCAACATGAGCATAAAGATACACTTCCTGCCCTCGCATTTAGACCGTTTCCCACAAAATCTGGGTGACTTTGGTGAAGAGCAGGGTGAAAGATTCCATCAGGATCTTCGGACAATCGAGGAGCGTTATCAGGGGCGGTGGGACTCACATATGATGGCCGACTACTGCTGGAGTTTGCAACGAGATATACCTAAAGTCGTTCATTCAAGGAAATCTTATAAAAGGTCAATTGATAGTGTTCAGTAGAAATTTTGTTAACATAATGTATTAATATTCTGTATTTTTTTGTCAAAATAATAAAACTGTATATTTCAAAAAGTATAGCTGTTAGCAATCTCCCAGTATTTTTTTCATAGTCAGGGCCTTAGAAATACCCAATAACAGAAAAAAAAAATGGAGAATTTTGAATATAACTTGAATTTTATAAGGTATTGCAGTCGGGGATAAACAAATATTACCAAAAATACATACTTAGGTTATTGGTTGTCCCGGATTGCAATACCTTATAAAATTCAAGTTATATTCAAATTTCTATAGATTTAAGAGCTTGTTTTTCTCTTTTCAGTCAATTTATGTTTTACGCAGTCGGGTTTTTTGTTTCTTTTAATAATTTAATTTATTACTAAAAATGGAGAATAAATGTAGCAACACGAACGAACGATAATTTATTACTAAACAATGTTCTTTGTTTGATTTGATATGTGACTGCAACAGGCAGTTAATTAGTAAAAAAAAATCACAAGTGGCCAATCACAGTGCCCAAAGATAATAAAATATGGTCTAGGGCAGCTGTTCCCAAGAGATGGTCCACGGAACCTTGGGGTTCCATGGAAGGGTCATGGGGTTCCGTCCGAGGGTAAAATAAACCGTTCCTAGAAAAGAGTTTTTAACTGAAAAATCAATGTTTTATAAACAGATCACATTTAAAGTTAAAATCAAATAATAAACACAGAGGGATTTCAAAGCAATTTAATCGAATTCACGCAAAGGCAAAAACAGGCTCGTGGCCAAGTCCACAGTCTGCCTGCACAGACTCGTGTAAAAAATATATAATGATAGGTAGTGTCGGAGTACGCATATATACATAAGGCAAGTAATGGTGTTTTGACGAGGCGAGAGGTCTTGCCTGCTCACCTTGAACATTATCACCGCAGACGCACCGCGCGCCCGCGGCCGCGGCCGGAGCGGAGGCGCGCGTTCATGATGACAAACAAAACATAACACCCTCGCGTCTCGCCTCGGCTCTCACTCGCCACTGCATCATATAGGTAATTGTCCACAATTAAGAAGGCAATTTGAACTGCTTCAAATACAGTGCGTTACTATCGTAAATAATTATGCTGATCATCATCAAAAAACACTTGTAACCTACGACAGGTTTTAATGTACAGTGTGAAGTATAATGTTATAGGTGTTTTGACGTCAGTATTAAAATAATAATCGAATTATGATTTTATACATCTATTATAGTTAAAACACAACCTTTATTCCATAAAACTATATGATTATGATAAATTATGCATAAATTACGTAGGTGCGTACTTACTACGTAATTTATGGTATTTAGGCAAGAATAACTAATAGCAATTCGAAGAATCTATTATAACGCACGCAGTAGGCCCGTGCGCGATTAATTTGAGACCCGAGTAGAATGTGACTCCCTTCGCCTGCTTCCCATTCACTTCCCGTATTGTAGGACTTATAGCATGAAGCAATAATCACACTACACGTACCATATGGAAGCCATGATTCATGACGCGCCATCAATATTATATTTGGAAAACACTAATATCGATGCACTACGCCAGGTCAGCCAGGTCTCAAATTATCGCTCACGGGTAGTACCTACACTAATATCATAGAGTAAATAATATACTACGTAGGTACAACTAATATTATCGTATTATACATCACCAACTTACATTATGATGAAACTAAAATGTACAATCAGGCTTTAGATTTTATGGACATGCTTGTGATTGTTTTGTCACATCTATAGGTAAGCGCGGTAAAAGTACCTAGGTAGATGAGTACCTAAGTATAAAGAACTTGGGTAAGTAAATATCTCAGATTTCAATTTTCATAATATTAGAATTATTTGTAATTCCGAAGCGAACCATGTCGTATTACTGAGTAAACTTGCCTAGAGGTATATTTCATTGGATCTAGTAATCCGTATTACTAGATCCAATCCTATGGTGCCTCAGACATTCACGTCATATCACATTTGAATTAAATAATAATAAAGTTAAAACGACTGGACATAGTCATGTCATTTGGCACCGGAAATGCGGCCCACCGACCACATGAGACACATACGGCAGGAGTCGGTGCACGTGGTGTGTGACGGTGCAGTAGTAGCTACTACTGGAATAGGTAGGAGTAGAGAAGCGCGGCGAGCAGCGCCATCGCCAGCGGCGGCGCCCACACGCTGACGAGGCCGGCGAGTGTGGTCTCCTCGGGCTCGGCGCAGAACGAGGCGTCGCGGCGCACCACCTCGCGCCGTTCCGTCTCCACGACCTCGCCCACCACGAACCGGCGCATCCACTCGGTGGCGATGTCGCTGTGCCCGACGTCGTGAAAGCACTGCGAGGCGTCTCCGCCCGCGTTATCGAGCAGCACCTCGGTGCCGCCGGGGTGCTCCTCCAGGAACTCGCTCACGTCGTACACCACGTTGTCGATGATGATGGTGGCGTCCTCCTTGCGATTGCGCACCTGCACCTCCGCACGCGTCCACTTTCTGTCGGCCATGTTGCACGCGGCGCGAGCACCTCACACGGCGACCGAATGGACACTGTCAGTTCACTTCACTGCCGCTCCTCGGAAAGCAGCGCGTGCGCCGACCCAAGGGTCAAGGAAATCATAATGTGTCTTTAGCTCGACACTTGACCGATTACTGGTACATTAGCTTAGTTTCGCGCGCGTCTTGTACCTATAGCCGATCGTTAAGCGACTGTCTGTATGCAAAGTTATGTATGTATGACGCTTTGTAATATTCCTCCGTAAAGGTACCTACTTGCTCTTATTATTGTATTAATACTTATCCATAAGTTATGATCATACATAACAAACAATTTATTTTTATGTTATTATATTTACTACTAGCTTTATAGCCCGCGACTTCGTCCGCGTAGATTATTTCTTTTTTCTAGATATGTATCATCGTAACAATATAGAGCTTTGTTCATAGCATTGTCCGCCACTACGTGTGATATTGACAAAGTTCAGGTGGATTGAGAGCTCACATGCGAGGATGCCACATAAGACTGAACCAGTCCTGACGCAAATCAACTCTAGCAAATTTCAGAGTCTTTCCCTGTGATTTATTAATAGCCATCGCGAAACAACCCTTAATTAGGAACTGTTATCTTTTAAATTCAAACGGAAGGTGATTTGGGATCAATGGTATACGCGGCAAGAAGACTGTTTTTCCTCTGCCAGAACCAGTAAATATGTTGGCCTCAATAACATTGCGGCGGAGAGCTGTTACTTGTAGTCTAGTTCCACAACACAATTTTGGAGGCCTTATCTCTCTTTCTCTCTATAGTCTTTCCCTCATGTCTGAGGATCGTGGTAGGCATCATCTAGAGCGGATGATCTGCCTTCACCGGTTTCTGTCCAACCCGCCCCTTACGACCGTGTAAAACTTGGAGGACGAAGAGTCTTTTACTTGATCGGACCATCTAGTTGGTGAACGACCACGTAGTCGTATTCCTTCCGTGTTTCCAACTATGATCAGTTTTTCCAAACTTTCATCGTCTTTGCGCACCATATGGCCGAAATACGAAAGAATACGTCGGTGGCATATGGTGGACATACCCCCTTTTAACTACTGAGATTTTCTATAGTGGCCACCTCTACCAACCTCTCGGTCATAAAAGACGGCACACTATACCAGGCAACCCCATATGCATATGGCATATGGTAGACAATCGGGTTTTAATTTGGAGCTGCGATAGCTGCGATCCGTCTCCAGCATCACATCTCGAATGCATCAATCCTTTTTCTTTCTCGGGCCAGTATAGTCCACGCTTCCACTCCATACATAAAAATTAGGAATACCAATGCTCGTATTAATCGGATCTTTATTTTAATACCGATTCCTCTCTTTTTCCTGATGTTGTTTAGGCGAGTCATTGCATCCTTTACCATTTCAATACGCCAATACCATAAGCCGAAATAATAAATTATGTAATTTTCACTCCGAAAATAAAGAACTTCATATACTAAATTTAATCCCCCTTTTCACTCCTTAAGGGTTCAAATTCGAACAACACCGATATTCGTTACGTTAGTTTATAACCATACGCTTTAATAATAAATTTAGTGTACTTCCATACACAAATTCATTCCCCTTTTACCCTTTCGGGATCGGAATTATCAAAAACGTTGAGGCACATATAAATAAATTTTCAATCGTCAGCCTAAACACAAAATTTGGAGGTTCTAACTTCGAAACTGATGGAATTTCATATAAACTTGCGTCCCCTATTTTACCCCCTTAAGGATGGAATATCCAAAAACCCTTCCATAATGGTTGCCTAAACTGGTGTAATAATATATTAAGTGACGTTTACTTTGAAGCTGAACGACTTACATACATCCCATACCTTTTCACCCTGTCGGGAGTGGAATTGTCAAAAAAGCTGAAACATGTATAAATGCTGCCAATGTGGTGACGCCGTCGATCCCCTTGGCCACCATGGACTCTCCTGTCAGAGAAGTGCAGGCAGAATAGCTAGGCACGCTGACCTTAATGACATCATTCGTCGGTCTCTTGCTAGCGCCAATGTTTCAGCCCTTTTGGAACCAAATGGGTTGATGCGTGACGATGGTAAGAGACCCGACGGCATGACTTTGATTCCCTGGAAGATGGGGCGGCCCTTAGTTTGGGACGCCACGTGTGTCGATACTTTGGCACCGTCTCATCTTCCAGAGACCATGAATAAGGCCGGCGGTGCTGCTGCCTGTGCTGAAGGCCTCAAACGGCGCAAATATAGTACTGTAGTAACCTCGATAGCAGTTACATATTTGAGCCGTTTGGGGTAGAGACGTTGGGTCCATGGGGGCCTGCTACTCATCGCGTTTACCGCGGAATTTGTAAGCGCCTGATCGAGGCGTCGCGTGACCAGAGGGCTGGTGAATACCTCGCTCAACGTATAAGCATAGCTATACAGAGAGGTAATGCCGCCAGCATTCTGGGCACGCTACCACTTGGCAGCGACCTTGATAGGCTAGCCTATTTATAAGTTAGTTATATTTTTTTTAGTTTTCTTAAGATTTAGTTTTAATTATTAGTATTTTATTTTTTAGTTTAAGTTATTTAGTATAGCTTTGTTTAAATTATTTATGGATTGTTATTAAAACCTTAGCTAAAAGACTATTAAACTAAACTAAAATAAAATAACGATGTATAAATTAATTTTCAATTGTCAGCCTAAATACAAAATTTTGAAGATCCTAACTTCAAAACTGACGGACTTTCATACAAACTTTCATCCCATATTTTACCCCCATAGGAGTGGAATTTCCAAAAATCCTTCTTTACTGAATACCTACACTGTATAATATAAAATTTAGTGAAGTTTACTGTGGAATTGAAGAACTTGCATACTCAACTTCACTCCCGTTTTGCCCCCTTCGGGGGTGGAATTATCACAAACGCTGAAACAACTATACATTCATTTTCAATCGTCAGCCTAAACACAAAATTTGAAGATCCTAACTTCAAAACTGTCGGACTTGCATACAAACTGTCATCCCCTATTTTACCCTCTTAGGGGTGGAATTACCAAAAATCCTTCCTTAGTGGATGCTTCCACTGTATAAGGTATCTTTGTGCAAAGTTTGGGCTGTGCGTTGATATATTGCATACAAACTTTCATCCCTTATTTTACCCTGTTAGGGGTGGAATTTCCAAAAATCCTTCCTTAGTGGATGCCTACACCGTATAATAATACATTTAGTGAAGTTTACTTTGAAATTGAAGGACTTGCATACCCAACTTCATCCCCCTTTTCCTCCCTTCGGTGGTGGAATTATCACAAACGCTGAGATAACTACACATTAATTTTCAATCGTCAGCCTAAACACAAAATTTGAAGATCCTAACTTCAAAACTGTCGGACTTGCATAAAAACTGTCATCCCCTATTTTACCCTCTTAGGGGTGGAATTACCAAAAATCCTTCCTTAGTGGATGCTTCCACTGTATAAGGTATCTTTGTGCAAAGTTTGGGCTGTGCGTTGATATATTGCATACAAACTTTCATCCCTTATTTTACCCTGTTAGGGGTGGAATTTCCAAAAATCCTTCCTTAGTGGATGCCTACACCGTATAATAATACATTTAGTGAAGTTTACTTTGAAATTGAAGGACTTGCATACACAACTTCATCCCCCTTTTCCTCCCTTCCGTGGTGGAATTATCACAAACGCTGAGATAACTATATATTAATTTTCAATCGTCAGCCTAAACACAAAATTTGAAGATCCTAACTTCAAAACTGACGAACTTGCATACAAACTTTCATCCCTTATTTTACCCCTTAGGGGTGGAATTTCCAAAAATCCTTCCTTAGTGGATGCCTACACCGTATAATAATACATTTAGTGAAGTTTACTTTGAAATTGAAGAATTTGCATACCCAACTTCATCCCCCTTTTCCTCCCTTCGGTGGTGGAATTATCACAAACGCTGAGATAACTACACATTAATTTTCAATCGTCAGCCTAAACACAAAATTTGAAGATCCTGACTTCAAAACTGACGGACTTGCATACAAACTGTCATCCCCTATTTTACCCTCTTAGGGGTGGAATTTCCAAAAATCCTTCCTTAGTGGATGCCTCCACTATACAAGGTATCTTTGTGCAAAATTTCAAATCTCTAGGTCCAGCGGTTTGGGCTGTGGGCTGATATATCAACAATCAGTTTATCATTTTATATATTAAGATTATTATTACTCGGTCCTCAGTCAAATAAGAGTGATCATCTGACCGGCTAATTTCAGGCTACGTTCAGCACAGAACATCCCGAAGCTGAATGTGATGATGTAAAGTAACGTCTCAGTTGGATACTTATTAGTTCGATATACTTACCTACTTACTTAACTATTTTGCTACTGGGTTGTGCTGTGGACTCCAATCCGAAACTGATATTGCTTTCGATGCAGGGTAATCATAGCGAGGTGTTAGTTTGTACTCGTAGTACCCGCCGCCAGTCGGCAAGTTGAAGTGTCTCCAATCACCTAGGGCCGATGCATTCTGACCGGTGCATTCCCGCAAGTGCACTTGATAGCCAGGCTTTGCGTTCCTGCGGGACCATGTCATCACTGACCACGGTGAGATTGTGGGCAAACACAGGCCTAAATTATAATAAGAATGTCCATCTATAAGGACGATATCGATTGTCATATTTGTAAGTTGGTGGGCTATATGCGAAAGTAAGGGTCCAAGTCTTCAGTAACACCATTTTAATAACCCATTATTATTAGTTAGTAGGTCTTCCAAGAAATTTAATATAAGAATAGTGTAGTTAAAAGCACCCATACAGCCCACCCCACGATGAAATTATGCAAACAACTTGTTGTTGTTTATATTTGTGTTTACGTTGGAGAGAATTATATAAGATAACAGAGTGAGCCGAAGTTCGTCCATCAATTATAACTTCGTGCCGAACACAATGCGCTGCGCAAACAGACACCACTAGGCTGGGCGCTTTTAAAAGCCCCGCCTGGATCCGAGCTCCCCCGAGCACTTCCTTCGCGCACTGCCTACTCCTTGCCTGCCTACATACCACTAGGAGCTTATCTACATTTGAAGCAGAACCATTGATCTCTTTGAGCAGAAGCCTCTCGCGCTCTTCGCACTTTGAAAAATCCACGCACTAATATAACTACTCGACATCAAATTGCATGCGTTTGTTTGTATATTCATCGATATAGATAGAATTTACACTTGGCACCTGTGAAAGTATTCGTTTTTATAAAAACATATCAACTCATCGATCTTCCTCCACTACGGCTGCCTGATGAATCTACCAGATACATAATGTTTGCTATTCGCTACCTATCATATATATTCAAGATGTAACCATGCGTTTAAAAAAATATCGAGTTGTTACTTTCTACTCCTGAATTTACAAAATAAATATCTCTTTTTCGACATCGAGTGTCGAATATTCTTCCCCTTTTTGTCCCCGTACAAAATATATGGAAAAAACAGTTCGGTCGATTTAGCTGCAATTTCAGGGAGTATTATTATCTTCTATAACATGGTGATCGAATGTGTAAAGTTTAATGACCAGTTTTGGAGATATGGCTATTTCAATGTTGTAACCATATAAATGAGTTTCAGCCTAGGTCATGAATAAAAGCCGTTCACAGTCACAATAGAAACGTTACAAAATGTACTTTGTCTAGGCCTACATGCCCCCTAGACAAGAGGGCTGTCGATAATTGTCATCGTTAGTAAACGATCAACCTTTGTATGGGATTGACATACGAGATTGTTAAAAATCACGTGATATTTCGATTTGAGTCTAGGCACCCCGTTCAGAATAGCTGATTTTCTGATGTCTAGATTAATCCATGATTCATTCTACAAGTTGAATTAGCTAGTAGTCTACTCCAGCCAAGGTATATAGTAGGTACCTACATAGTACATACTATATTATACATACGTACATACACAGGCTTGCCTAATAATATAGAATTTGGTTTATGATAATAACGTGAATTTAAACAAAATGTTTCACTCAAGAACTACATAGTTAGGTACCTACATAATGTTGACCTATTGAGGTAATTAATGCTATTTAGGAATAGATACAATAGAATTAGTCCACTGAACTAGTTAATTATTATAAACATAAAATTATAGTCATGTTGAATTGTTTGGCAATATTACTTACCTACGTATTATGGATGTATATAAGTACCTAAGTAGGTGAATGTACAGCTTACCCACTAATAAATAATAGGTCTTTACCTATGAAATTGCCGTTTTGCAGTACTGGCCATTTCAAATCAAAATAATTTTTGTTTGGCTAAGAATTCTAATTTCAAATTAATTTTATTTTAAAAACATGGAATTCTTTTTCCAAAAGTAGTCATTTGTTTATTGATTAGTGTTACATTTTTATCGCATTTCAATCTTTTTCGTCATCATGGATACGTTAAAAATTCGTCGTGGCAGCAACGCGGCACAAGCGGCACGCAACATCAAGGACGTTTACGGAGCTAACACTACAAACCAACGCACCACCTGTTATTGGTTTGCTCGCTTCCGTTCTGGGAATTTCGACCTGAAAAATGAACCTCGCGGTCGTCCGAAGACTTTGGTCGACAATGACGAATTAAAGGCGATTGTGGAAGCTGATGATACAAAATCGACGGCTGAATTAGCAGCAGCTTTCGACGTTAGCGTCAAAACAATATTGGTCCATTTGCGTCAAATTGGCAAGGTAAAAAAGCTTGACAAATGGGTGCCCCACGAACTCAATGATCGCCAGCGCGAAGTACGCGTCGAAACGTGCCTTGCACTGCTCAACAGACACACAAATGAAGGAATTTTGAACCGCATTGTTACCTGCGATGAAAAATGGATTCTGTTTGATAACCGCAAGCGCTCAGCAAGTTGATTGGATCCTGGTTCAGCACCTAAACAATGCCCTAAACGAAAACTTACCCCTAGAAAAGTAATGGTCACTGTTTGGTGGTCTAGCGCCGGTGTGATTCATCACAGCTTCTTACCAAACGAGGTGAGCATTACTGCAGATGTGTACTGTGAAGAACTGAACACAATGATGGAGAAGCTGGCACATCTCCAACCAGCATTGGTCAATCGCTCGTCTCCGCTGCTCCTGCACGATAACGCGCGACCTCATACTGCACAGCAGACGGTCTCCAAGTTGCAAGAACTGGGATTGGAAGTTCTCCGTCATCCGCCCTACTCACCAGACCTTGCGCCTACAGACTACTACTTTTTCCAGAATTTGGATAACTTCTTGGCGGGAAAAAAATTCAATACCCGAGAGGCAGTACAAAATGCCTTTGAAGAATTTGTTGCCTCCCGTCCAGCTGATTTTTTTAAGAAGGGCTTCAATAAACTGCTAAAAAAGATGCATTGATTGCATGGGTGATTACTTCGATTAATACAAATAAAAAATACATGAAAAAAATTCGTTTAAATTTTTTCATACATAACGGCAATTTCATAGGTAAAGACCTATATATATGTTATTATATAGGTTTAGTAAACCATTATGAAAAAACACCAAAGCTTATTTTGTCGGATAAGCAAGCAGTGTGTCCATAACCGAAATATTTTCTTCCTACTACATCCGCGTCCTACACCACTGCATTCATCAGCAGCGTCGGACCTGAGCCTGTGCCTTGAGGTATCCACCCACTAGTTAACGAACCAAATAGATGAGCAAACTGAGGAAATAACTATTTCTACATCTTGCGGTTTAAAATGATGTTTTATCAAAATAACACCTTATTGTTACTTTTGGTTAGATATGTTTTTGACTACAAGTTCACTTTCACACCACACACTTTCACATCATTGTAAAATGATTTGATTTGGTAGTTTTGGTGGATACGACAATACGACAAAAAAATTCAAGCACGTAAAGTAGGTACTTACTCATAAATACGAAAAACTTTTATTATGGGAAATCTCTTCACATTTACATCCAGAAGTGTGAAGAACTGGAGAGGTTGAGAGGAATCGCTGTGTCGGCATGGCGTCAGATCAGTGCAGTGGAGAAAATGATAAATTTCTATAAATTCTTACCAACTTTATTTTTTATTTAACAACTTTAGAGCTAGATCTAGCAATTTTTTGGTATTAGGCAGCTATAAAACGTGTACCTAGCTAAATTAATTTAGCTCAACACAAAAATTTAACACAATCTGGCAATCTAGCAACTTTTTGCAAGATGTCTAGCTGGCTAAAGCTAACAGTTGGCAACACTGAATGAAACAAACAAAACAAGACTTTTTGGCGGGAACTTGCAGAGTGACGTTGTGTTTTCATTTTTATTTTCATAAATTCGTGTATTTTGAGTTTTATTGCATATTATCGGTGGTATTTTATCCAATAAAGATCAATCCATGTGCACCAGTGAAGTGAAATGAAATGAATTATCGTGACTTTACAAGTTGTCTCAAAAAGTCCGTGAATAATTTTAGTACAATGACCACTACTTTACTAAAACATGACTGGACCGTGACTGATCATGCGGACTATGTGAAAGTTAATGTGCGGACTATATTGAAGTGATGAGTGAATTTTAATGTCACTATGTCTCTTTCTAACAAAGAACATAAGAAAAGGATGTAAGAAATTTAGTCCTGTCAAATTAGTCCAATGCTTGTTTTTTAGTCGCCATCTATCGCGGTTACGCCTAAATACACGCAAAATAAGACGGCAAAGATTAATTTGACAACTTAAAATATGTTAAAAAAAAAAAAAAAAAAAAAAATGTTCTATCCTTTTTCAATTATGTTCGTAAGAAAGAGATGAGATGTGTGTGACTAAAATTAGTTTAGTGCGATTTACAACAGAATCGGCACCATTATAAATAAAATGCGACTGAAGGACTTTTATCCATGGTCATGAACAAATTAACAAAAAATAAAACAAACTTAACAAAACAAAAACAATGATGAGGTATCACGGTTCCTCCACCTACTGCTATGCAGTTTAATTTCCTTACAGAGTACAGCGTAAAAACATGTAAATTATAACCAAGTTGGCTTTGTATCCTCTTACTTCCTAATACGGAAATAAAATTAAATAATAAGTGAAAGTGATTATAGGTTATGAACAAATCAAAATGAAATTAGTGAGTATTTGTATTCTTTCTATTTTATAATGATAACGACCTCAGCTTTAAAATACCATTTAGTACCAATAGATAATGCAAACAATAGAAAAATACTAAATCGGCAAACAAGCATACGGCTCGCCTGGTGATAAGCGGTGACCGAAGCCGTTGCAACTCACGGCTAATCATCGAGTGATGCGGCCAATCGACCCTTCCCCAGTGAGCACTGGCGACGTGGTGCAGGATCACAATACTCCAGTTATTTGGCTGCTATAAAGAACCACTTCTCTATAAAGGCCATGTTCATGCACGCAAATGCATATCCAGGGTAGGAATCTCAACCAGCAGCATGATGGGTAGGGTCTTATAAAGCATACAAATTGGCGATTATTATTCAGTTAGTAGATATCAGGTAATCAGTTCCAATCCTCGAACACTAATACTGAAGAAGTGGTGTGCAGTGTTTTCCTAGGTTGTGCACACTGCTGCCACCCAATACTGATTTAGTGAGC
>OX596246.1:0-42882 GCA_951394255.1 Polyploca ridens
AATGAAACCACAGATATTTAAAAAAGGCGGATGTATTCTCGCTAACAAAAAACTGTGTCGCTCAGAGTCGGCCACCTCGCTGTACGTTCATGCCGGCACGCACACATTCACACATTAGTCGGCCATTACGCGGATAAACGTCAACAGAGTCAATACGTCTGCGGTGCCGTAAAATATTAAAATACAGCATGTCTTGTGTAGTGAAATGGTGTAAAAACTGTACTGACCGGAGGAAAAAAATACCAGGAATCACGTTTCACAGGTAAATTAATAATTCAATCACTTAGTTTTGATTTTATACATCAAAACAAATATTCATTCACCAGAACAAAATAATCTGTCACAAAGCCAGTGTTGCCAATATTCACTTGTGTAAATTACCCGAAATATGGGAATGTTATATTTTATGGTTATTATTAATACTAGGTATTTTATTATAAATTGATTTTAAATTTTCGCGACTTATACACATACTTTATATCAGTGGTTCTCAATCTTTTTTGGCGAACGGACCCGTTTTAGAAAGCGAATTATTTGATGGAGCCCTAAAATAATCAAAGAATAGTTTATGTGTAGGTATTCTTTATTTTACCGCGTAGGTTGTAAAATATAGGTACTTATTGTATTTAAAATTAATGAAATTATTGGACTATCGTAATCAAATTAACTATTTCGAATTATTTATTTCATTGAATTTATTTTTTGAACTTGACTTCCTGTATACCGCGTGATTCGGGAATCACCCGGTATACATTGTAATGTATTTTGGCCATAATATCGCAGAGCCCCCACAGAGGATTTAGGGCTCCGCGGAGTATGCTTTGTGTATGGCTGATTTATATTAATTGCTTTATATTTTTCGGGACAGTTAGCGCAGTTGGTTAAGATTCTACCTATCGCGCCGCCGGTCGTGGGTTTGATTCCCACAACGGACATGCATTTGTGTGCATGAACATGTCTGTAAGTTCTGAGCCTGGGTATAATTATGTGTATTAAGTACGTATTTGCTAACAAAAAGTAGTATAATGTGTTTTATCAGTTATAGCTGGTTTCCATAGTACAAGCTCTCCTTAGTTTGTATTCAGATGGTCGCGTGTGAGGAATGTCCCAGTATATTTATTTATTAATGTAATAGTATTACGGATATCAGCTGTACATATGTTATGCTGATATGTCAGTAAATTCAATACTTGTAGGAATAAATCAATATAGCTATTCTAGCACCGTAGAATGCGCAATAGTACATTGTGATAGATGTGTGTAAAGTTGGTCATTACAGACGCGGCGGTATTAAGCGCGTGAGCCGTAGACGAACGCGATTTGGAAGCCGAGAGTATAATGATCAATGCACACGCGTGTCATACGTCGTTATTCAACACACTTACGAGGAAAAAGCAGTTTTTTTAAATAGATTTTTTGATTAACCACAAATGAGAACGTCAACAAACATGGCGCGCAGGTTCTTTTTTTGTTTCGGCGATGCGCTGTCAAATAGATTTACCCGTTTAAATTAAGAATGCTTCGTCTACACACATATCACTTGCAGTGAGGTACAAACGTATCATAATCGGGATTATACCTATCATAAAACTGTGCGGTAATGTAAAGTAATAAGCTACTTTAAGATACTAAAAACGTCACTTTACGAGCGAGTTTGTTGAAAAAACATTTAATGACAAAATTTTCATGGTTATTGAAGATGTCAAACATCGATATTTTTTTGCAAAGAACTCTTTAACGTTATGGACATAGGCACGCTATTATTTTTATATTCGTATGAGTGTCCTCAATCGATGTATAAAGGTTACATCGAAAGCCGCCTTTAAAAAAAAAAACGGCGCCTGATGTATATGCCAGACTGAACAAAAATCTTCGACCCCTTTTTTAGCGATCGGTTGATAGTTGAAGCATGAAAGCAGAAAAAAAATAAAATTAACAAACAAACACTTTCAGATGTGTATAATATTAGTTAGGATATTTTCATAGCGAGATTTGGCCACCATTAACATTTTAAAATGATACGGTATATTCTGCCTACATTTACACTTAATTTTCATTTAAACTTGTCTACCGTTACATATTTGTCTGAGTATAATAGTGGTATAACATAATAAAAGAGTGGGTAAATTTAGCCTAACATGGCAACCCTAAATATAATCACACATAAATAGTCGCCGCCATTACTGTTCCTCAGTTTTGTGATAGCGAGAATGCCGTCCGGTTTGTCTGTGAATATTGTTGACAATTTATCAATGACATCACATCCTCGGTCAGCGACAAATGTTGAGAGGTATTGAAAACGCATAATATGTAACTCAATATTGAAAAATAAATTAGACTTTTTAATCTGACACTATTTTGAAGTCAGCGAAAGAGCACGACATGTTCCATAGAAAATGTGTCACTTACTTCAAAACAGTGTCAGATTAGAGTTATTTCATACTTTTTTTATTGTTCTTTAAATTTTCTGTTTTTTAGCACATATATAGTTTCGGAGATAAGAGGAGCGGATGGTCAATTTTCATCTAGGTTCATGAATAACTTAAAAAAAACATTTATCCCGCCAGCTGTATCGCTCCATACACACATACAATAAAATGTTCACCAACATTGACTCACTAGCGAAATATAGCTACGAAAAACAAAAACTTAATTTGTCGACGCTCGAAACAATGACTAGCGAAGCGCATCTCTGCTTTACAACTTGAGTGAAAGCGCTCGTTTATCTTCCGTTGGTAGAGTTCATTGCGCGGTCGGTGGTGTAGCTTCGGCAGGCGGCCTACGAGCGAGCCGCAATGGAACGCGCGCGCTCGCGGACTGCGCTCGCGGTGCGCGCCCTCTGCGAGGCGAGGCGGTTGATTGCGTCCGGCGCGTCACAATGCTCCATTGTTATTTGTTGGGGACATTTTGAAAAAGAAAAATAAATAGGAACACAAAAGGCAACGTTTTCTTACTATAATGAGGACAGTACGCGTACGGGAAGCAAATTATTTTATAGCGTCGAGTGCATTCTGTCGTCGCGGGATGGCGTATCACTCGGAGCAATCCAGACTCTGAGGGCATGGTATTGCGATAATATTTCATAAATAAAACTTGTTGTTAGTAGGTTATAATATCTATCCACCACCTTAGACGTCTCACGGCAAAGAAGTGTACTCACTCTCCACTACCCACGCGTTCCACTACCCACGCGTTTCTCTTTCAAATGGACGGAGCTAAAAACATGCATATTTAGCCCCGTATACTATTTATTCTGTGCCCGTACTTACTAAATATAATAAAATACATACTGGCGGTAGGTACGTATAGTATACGCGACATTTGGCGCGCGTACATTATAAACACACGCAAATTACGATATCATAATTAGTGCATGCCATTAGCAATGGACATAAATTATAATATTAATACGAATAGTTATAAGTTATAGTTAATTGGGTACTCATTTTTAACCGACTTCAAAAAAAGGAGGAGGTTCTCAATTCGGTTGTATTATTATTATAATTTTTTTTATATTTGTTATAGACTAGGAGGGCACGACAGAAATGGTAACGATAAGGTAAATGGATGAAATCGGGTTCATCGGATAGAGGATACCTCTCTGATGCCAAATAAGTCGGTCTGCCTGCGCCAATTGGTTGCGTTATCTAGATATGGCGCCTGAAAAACGGTTTATCGTGACCGAAAAAAAACGATAAGGTAAATGGCTGAGCTCGACGTAGAAAGTAAGTAGTAGTTGTACTGATATCATTATAAAAAAAACTGACCAAATATTCGGTTGCGTTATCTAGATATGGCGGCTGAAAAAGTGTTTATCGTGACCGAAAAAAAACGATAAGGTAAATGGCTGAGCTCGATGAATCATGGAAGTATTAGTGCATACTAGCTTAGTAATAAAAAAACTGACAAAAATTTTGGTTGCGTTTCGTAGTTATAAGCGATCTACGTAATAATTATCAATATGGATAATTTTAGTGTTTTACGGTTTCGCGGAATTTACATTGTCAAGAATATGAAAATTTTATTAGTGCCACCCCTCCCTTTATATCCCCCGCTACTCCGCCTGCACTGAGCGGCATTCACGAGTCAACAGACATAGTATAAGGTGGTAAGCACACAAAGCCTAGAAGGAACTGGCTCCCAAGTGCAGCTGTCGGAACATACCGAAAGGTGCTTGGCGACAGATTTTCAACTTGAGGGTGGTAGCCAGCCAGGCGGGTACTACAAAGTACCCTACCACCGTGCTATGGTTTCTTCACGATGTTTTCCTTCACCGAAAGCTCAAGCTCATTGTAGGATTCGAACCCGGGACCTTCGTCTCGGTATCCGACGTCACTACCACTGAGCTATCATCGCCTTAAACCACTGCACTAGTTACCTGCACGAGCTTACAGGCAAGTTCAGGCAATGCTTACTCGCGCTGTTCACGAGTTGACAAAAGTGTTTTATTATAAATATGTCAGAATTAATGTACCAGATTAGTGAAAATAGTGTAAAAATGAAAAAATTGTGTTGTTTAATGAGAACTCTTTAAAAAAATCATCATCATCATCAGCCTATCCCTATCCCACTGCTGACCCTCCTTTCACAAATGAGGGTGAAAGGGACTGGGCAATACTCCACTACGCATGCCTATTACTGCGAATTGGTGGAGGTAGGCTAGTGGTCAAACTACTGTTGGAATTTTTCAAGCCGCCTAGGAGGCATCCTACTAGCTTAACGACTATCATAATTATGTTATAACCGGGACCAACGGCTTGACGTGCCTTCCGAAGCACAGAAACGCTCGATTCGAAATACCACTAGGCCCATCTAGGTACTAACCACGACGGTGGTAGCCGATCGATTAACGGCTAATCATGCTACACCACGAGCGCATTAAAAAAAGTGTTACAAATTCGAGGTAATCGTATCTGAAGTACGCAAACATATAATTACCAAATAACATAGATTGTCATTGTAGTTATCATTTATCATGTTATAAAAAGTTTACAGCAGTTAAAAGTACGTCCACTTTATATCACTAAGAAAAAGGCAGTACCAGGTACATATAATTGATTACCAGATACACAGTTGAAGAAATTCTACTTACAGTGCCTAATATACCGAGCACACCGTAATATTTATATTATATAATATTCTTGCTAAAAACAAAGATTATCAAGATGCACTAATAGAGTTATATAAAGATGAGCCATTGAACAATAAAACATGAGAAAAATTAGAACAATTTGTTTGCGACATGGATTATGATCCTGTGTCCCCTAGATGAGGCAGAGGGCATCTGCAGAAACTCTGAAGACTTCTCGATCTTCTTCGCTTCGTCAAGCACAGTGCGTCGCCAGGTTTGTTTGGAACGGCCACGCTTTCGTTTCCCCTGCGGATTCCAGTCCATTGCCTTCGGAGAGTGTGGCCAATCCAGTTCCATTTGCGACGCTTGATCTGTTGGTCGATCGGTGTTTCGTGGCTGCGTTCTCGGAGCTCTACGTTCTAGATTTTCTCGGGCCAGTGGATAACAAGAATTTGGCGAAGGCGTCGGTTGATAAAATCTGGAGCTGGTGCCAGATGGCCTTGGTTACTTTCCATGATTCACACCCGTACAGAAGAAGTACAGACTTCACATTGGACCCGAATATCTTGAGTTTAACTCTGGGTCAGATTCCGAGACTGCCATAAGGGGCGCAAATTGCCGCCAACAACATCACTATAGGTTCATGCCTACCAGACAACTAAGCATTTATTTCATATAATACTCAAACTATAAAAGAAGTTGAATATAACCGCTCACTGCTGGCGGAGCGGCGGGAGGTATAAAGGGAGGGCGCCCCCCTCCCTCACCGACATAATTTTCATATTTTTGACAATGCAAATTCCGAGAAAACCGTAAAACACTCAAATTATCCATAGTGATAACTGTTACGTAGATTGCTTATAACTACGAAACGCAACCAAAATTTTTGTCAGTTTTTTTATTACTAAGCTAGTATGCACTAATACTTCCATGATTCATCGAGCTCAGCCATTTACCTTATCATTTTTTTTCGGTCACGATAAACAGTTTTTCAGCCGCCATATCTAGATAACGCAACCGAATATTTGGTCAGTTTTTTTTAAATTGACATCAGTACAACTAGTACTTACTTTCTACGTCGAGTTCAGCCATTTACCTTATCGTTTTTTTTTGGTCACGATAAACAGTTTTTCAGGCGCCATATCTAGACAACGCAACCACTTGGTGCAGGCAGACCGACTTATATGGCATCAGAGAAGTATCCTCTATCCGATGAACCAGAGTTTACCCATTTACCTTATCGTTACCATTTTTGTCGTGACCTCCTAGTATATTACCTCATAACTCCGTCTTTTATTGACCGATTTGGAAAATATTTTTTTTATTTGAAAGGGTAGACTTCCCGTTTGGTCCCATTGTCATCAGATCAGGATTTCATTACTTCTTAGTGTAGTTTGAAGTCGGTTTAAGTTTTTTGTAAAATAGTCCAATTATTAGAGTATCGAACCAAAAAGGAAAAAACCGGCCAAGTGCGAGTCGTACTCGCACACGAAGGGTTCCGTAAGGTTTCCTATATCCGGCGCCTTTATTTATTTTTTATTATTATTATGAAACGAATACTAAGTACATCGCACACTTAGATATTGGTGTGAGTGACTTGGGCGAGTTTCGTCTCAGCAACAAACAATGTGAGGGAACCACTCGGCGCCTATATTTGTACCTGCATGTGCGACGCGACGCACTGTGTGTGTTGTGTGTGTATGCTCCGCTGAGTTACTGTGGGGCCATTAACAACCTCGCCTGAACTGCTGCTATATTTATGAACTAAGGTGTGTCTTGGCTGCTGAGCCAAGACACACCTTAGTTCCGCTGGGTAGTGATGTCAAAAGACGTGAGAAAGTCGCTTGAATACTAAAATAAGCTCGGGCTTTTGGTGAACGAAACATTGAAAGTGAACTATAGCACACCGGTAGAGGATACTTTGAAGTATCCGCCTAACAATTACCCATGCTCCTTACGTTCCTTCGAGAGCCAGTTCCTTTGTAGGATTAGATTGGTGATATCACCACTTACAAAAGTGAGATAGTGGTCAAACACAATCCTATACAAAGTAAAAAGAAATAATACGCCAGCAGCAGGTGTAGTGGCCGTACGCGCGGCGCGTTTGTGCAAACGCGCGCCTTTTGTTGCACTCGCCCCATACAAGAACAATGCGTGCGGCTTCACCTCGCCTCGCGACTGTACCACACTCACGTGCGCGTACCCTCGCGCCTCGTGACGTCACACGCGCGCTCTGATTGCACCTCACATCACCTCACCTACACACGCACTCCCTTTGATTCACGCCGCCTCTATGTTGCTATCACTACGCTAAGCTTTTCTACGTTTCAATGCTAACAATTTACTGCGGGGTAAAAGTTTGGATCGTGTCGTACAGTTGCAGCGACAACAATTAGCACGTGGCTCGAGCACACGTACACAGGATGACGGGAAGTTGTCGCAGGTACAGTTGTTAATAGAAAAATGTGCAAATTGTAAGGGAATTACGGCAGGAGGACAGTTATCTACGGGTGAACTAATCGTAGGACGCTCAGAAACTTGCTCGAATTTCCCACAATGAAGCTGCGCGTTCTCACTACACTACCACGTTACACGTACGCTTTATTAGTGCACTTACATAATTTAATTTTGTGTATGATTACACTATTGGTAGATTAGGATGGTACCTTAAGACTGATATGGATCAGAAATTCTAGGATAAAATAGATTTTATCTTTTACTTAAAATGGTATGTTCATGTTCGTACAGTTATTTAGGTATAAAGTGGAGTACTAAAAAATCATACTGTAAATGGTACCACGTACCACGTATATACCTATGTTAGTATTATTTAGACTATGGTCAATCGCTTGCAGCCTGCATATTGTCTAAAGCTAGCCTAGCCACTACAGCGGCAGACCGCGTAATTCTACTCTTATATTATTATTATTTGTATCTTTCTATAATTTTGAATCTTTGCAACAAAATAATGTTTACAAATAAGTAAGGTTTCTCTACAGCAGTTTTGGGATCAACGAGCGTGTACTAGGATCAGCTACAAGTTCGACAAGCGCTACGAAGCGTAGCGCGCGGTACATGTTCTACGGGACCTAACAAGCAGGGTCAGCTACGAGGAGCATGTGCGCTACGAAACAGTACGCGGTCGCTCTCGTTTGTTAGGGGCTCTACGCTACGGGCGGCTACAATTTAATGATCGGCTAGGAAGAGACATAGTGTACAAATACTCTACGAACAGAGGGCGAACCACAAGCTCTTAAAACAATGTTATTATAACCTTATTTGACTTTTGTCTTTCTTTGACATCCGACGTCAAAACGGGACAAAAGACAAATAAGGTTATTTAGCTTGTGGTATGCCTCCTGTGATACCTACGTTGCCATTAGCTTGTAGGAGTTACGTTTGTAATAATAGTTTTTTTTTTTTTTTTTATCTTTATTAAAGAGCTTTATCAAAATTTGATAATGTCGCTCTGGTAAATTATACACAAAATAGTACATAATATATTTACTAACTACACTTCATTTATAACAAATTTTGAAGTATATTCCAACATGAAGCCTATCAAGACAAAATACATCCCATCAAAAACATTCTGTAAAAAACTAGCCAAGTCTCGATGAAGCTGCTTGTTTATCTCTAAAAAGTAATGAAATCTAGACAAAGTCGTGCCAAGTCTAAGGTTCCTTACTGCGATTTCTTTATTATTATAGTTAATGTTGTGTGACTTGGCCGTTGAACATTCTTTATACGTTAGTGGGTACAAGTACAGATTGGTGCAATGGTGTCATGGAACACCTGGTGGTGGGTTTTTGCGTTAAAATATCAATATGGAAAACGAGGAGCCTCCCAGGATAAAGGTAAGGACTTACCAGGAACTCCTATGGCAATCCAATGATTATGAGCACCACCACCTCACAAATCACAAATTTCACATGCGTTTCGAACTGTAGCATATTTCGTACTAAATCTTGCGGGATTGCGAGACGCGCGTAACAGATTTTACCCCTTTTGTATGCTAATATAATTCTTAATAAATTAATCAAGTTGGATAATAAAGACTTAAGAATCAGATTATGTAATTCAACAGTCAGGATGGCTATTCTAATCGAATTATATAGCATATTTTAGAATCGGGTATACCTACCTATATCAGAGTATTAAAGGGTCTAGGTCAGAATAATAAAATAAGCATTTAGGCCAGACTTGAAAATAATATTTATTCAAACATTATATCTATGGCCTTAACTATGAATTTACTCTCTAATCTACCACCGGTTCGGATGGCCGACCTATTGAGAAGATACCGGCAAGAAACTCAATATTAAGGTCTTATATATGGCCACTACACATTCAGAGTTATTCTCAGTATATTACAGAAATACACAGAACACTAAAATGGTCAATCGTTACAGTTGAGAATATCAAATATACATACCAGAGTTATTCTCAGTATATAACATAAATACACAGAACACAGATTATTATAAAATGATCAATCTTTACAGTTGAGAATATCAAATATACATACCAGAGTTATTCTCAGTATATAACACAGAACACACTATTATAAATTGTGTCAATCGTTACTTATTTATTTATTTATTTACAGTTACAGTTACAGTTGAGAATATCAAATATACTTATCTATTAATTTGTGGTTGCAACTTCATGGCCTTATCAGAGTAACAACTAGTACACTTTTTGTAGCTATTACAAAGATTACTTTCAGCGATTGAACCGTATAACAGCAGACTTGGTATAGCTTTCGCTATTTACTGGTATCATTACTTTTCTCAACATAATTCTTACGGCGATAAGATACCCTGAGAGAGATCCGCTCCGTACAACAGTCAGTACTTTTCTCAACTTGATTCTTACGGCCATAGACACTCTGTGAGAGATATCTGCTCCGCATAACAGTTGATACTTTTCCCAACGTAATTCTTACGGCCAAGGACACTCAGAGGATATCTGCTCCGTAGAACAGTTGATACTCAACTTAATTCTTACGGCCATAGACACAAGGTCTGCTCCGTACAACAGTTGATTAAAGATGTGATCTGAGCTCGGAACTACGCGGCTTTATATAGGCAAACTACCCTCACAGCAAAGCACGGTAACGCCATTGGCTAGTATATGACACAAGTTAAAAATATAAGAAAGTAATCCTGGGATACACTAAATAATTCAACTAAAACACTAAATAAGCATCATAAATCTAATCATGATTTATGGTGATAATATCTTAATATTTCAACAATGTTTTCTACTTTATTTTATTCAGACTAAAAGTAATTTCAAAGAAAGACAGAGAAACAAATCTTAAATAATATTGCTTATACTTTAAAAATCACATAGATTTATGTCACATGAATCTTAAGAATTTAAACATCATTCCTTTATTTATCTAAAACCGGAAACATGATATTTGAAGACCTTCTGTTGATCTGATGGTTGGAACCACAGTTTAAAAACTTTTAATACAGGACCATAGGTTAAAAACATCACAGATCATCAAGCAAATTCTCTTAAGAACTAAAAATCATATAATAATGTTTCAACCATAATATCGCTTTTATTAATAATCTAACACGGCCAAACTGACAATATACTTTGCTCTCAAAGTACACGGTTAAAATAATAGTTTTGGCTCAAATTGTACATTATTTTTTTTTTCATTCTGAATACCATCTTTGTGATAGAAATAGAATAAACATAATAAATGATTATTATTCATCTTTGTGACTAGGATCAATAATAAACAAATATGATTCTCAATATATTTGTGATACTAGAATTCATAAATACAACGTGTAAAAGGCTTTTTTATAGTTCTATCATTATGTATCATCAAATTGTAATAAAAAGCTGTTGTTTAAAAAATGTTCTAAAATAAATAAATAAAAATTCAATCAAAAATATAAATAGATATCTTCGTGATACTAGAATCGATAAAATAGTAATATATAAATATGATTCTTAGTATCATCTTTGTGATACTAGAACCAATAAAGTAGAAATAAATAAATATGGTTAATCTTTGTAATACTAAAATCGATAAAATAGAAATAAATAAATAGGTACGACTCTTAATTTTTTTTCTGTCTCCCATATTACAGATTTATTTCTAGCTTGGGAGACAGAAGCCTCATCAAATGTTGTAAAATACGCTAACCTTACTTAATTTTCACCTTGTAATTGTACATCAAACTGTGGTAGGCTTGTATAAATAAATTATTATAATAATTTATCTTTGTGATACTAGAATCGGAAGTAAAAATACATAAATATGATTCTTAATATCATCTTTGCGATACTAGAATTGACAAAATAGAAATAAATTTGATTCTTAATGTCATCTTTGTAATACTAGAATCGATAAAGTAAACATAAATAAATATGATTCTTTGTGATACTAGAATTGATGAAATAGAAATAAATAAATACTAGAATTGATGAAATAGAAATAAATAAATATGATTCTTTGTTATACTAGAATTGATGAATTAGAAAGAAATAAATATGATTCTTTGTTATACTAGAATTGATGAATTAGAAAGAAATAAATATGATTCTTATGTCGTCTTTGTAATACTAGAATCCCCCTTATTAAATTCTCAATAGCATCTTTGTGATACCAGAATCCACATTATCCAATTCTCAATATCATCTTTGTGATACCAGAATCCACCTTATCCAATTCTCAATATCATCTTTGTGATACCAGAATCCACCTTATCCAATTCTCAATATCATCTTTGTGATACCAGAATCAATCTTATCCGATTCTTAATATCATCTTTGTGATACTAGAATCCATGTTTACAATAATAATCGTTAAGCAGTATTTTATTTTATAATCTAACACGGTTATCAATCAAGATTAAAATATTCTAATCTAATCATTATTTTAATAATATCCCATATAAAGTTGTGTTCAGAAAAAAAATTATAGTCGGCATACATTTTTTTAATAAACAACAACGACATTAGGATACTTTAAATATATCAGTAATAATACCGAACTTCATGATAATATCACATGATCATTTTTCTATTGGTAAATAAACATTCGATGCAATTAATCCAGCAAGTACAAGATGATTATGATACTTTTTTAATTAGTCGTTTATAATTTCCAAGCAATAATAATCTTTATCATAACCGCTCGGCCAAACTGATTACCAATTGATCAGGAATACCTTTGTATAACATATGTATACAATATTATTTTATAATGTTTATTAATGATTGTAGGTCGATACATCATTTTCTTTTTAAAATGAATTTACCCTAATTTTCAAAGCTATCATAATTCCTATAATCCTTTTTAGAATATTCAACTTACTAATACATTAATACCAATTACCTACATTTAATTAAATTTAAAATCATTACTATCGATTTGTTCAAATTACCAAATATTCATTTGCAGTTTCATTGGAAACAAATAAAATCGGCTATAGTAATTTAAGACATTTCTGCCAATGTGAATGTTAGTAGGTAGGTACATAGTATAGCCTAAGTATGGCAACCAAATGACTTTCCACTTTGACAGTCTTCTTTTGCAGCGGAAACGAATAAGGACATGGACACATGAACAATACTACCTATATTAAACGGTTACGGATATTAAAATATTCCGGATAGCTCCAGTTATGGATACTAATATTTTTTTAAGTAATTGTAGGAGGAAATACAAACAGGTTTGTAATGATTTGACTTAATATGTTAGACTCCGTAATTATCCAGATTCGGGTACAGTTTTGGGTAGACTCCAATTTCAGATATCCGATAGTTTCGGTTACGGAGCTCCATAACATCCCTAGTTTGCAGTAAAACAACGCCACCTTGTGACATCTCAACTTTCTCTAGCCATAATAATTAAACTTTTAATGTATCCAAATAAGTTAAATTCTCCAAGTTGTGGTAAAACTCGATTCAAAATCTATTGCAGTTTATTGAGAGATTCTGTCGTAGATTTTAACTATTATGTAACAAAACATTTTGTGTCATACCATTCAAACTAATATTATAATATATAAGTACCAAAGATAAATAAACAGTTTCTACAATTGGAACTAGATAACTGATTATACCTCAGAGTAAAGAAATACTGCGTACAAATTATACCCAGGCACAGTATAATAGGCTTTTACACACAATCGATAAACATGTCTACTTTGACATTGGTGTGAACTTCCAATCATATTTAAACTGGAATTGGTTACCGAATCCGTGGGAGGTTTCAATTTTATTGGCCTAGACAAAACCACAACCCCTTTACTTATTCTAAGGTAATGACTACGGCCTTGATGCATAAACAAACAATTAATCAGTCGACAAATAATAATCAAAACACCAAAATATTTTTCATACATTTACGAAAGCAAAATTGGCTCAACACATTATCGGTAATTTAACCACGGATTAAACGGCAGTCCAGTTTAAAATGATTATTCATCAAGTACCTGTAAAGGCCTTCTTCAATGAAAATTGGATTAAATACATTCCCGGATAAAGAGCTGTCACTACCGAGTTTTATATATTTCGAAAATTCGTCATTATCATATCACACTTATAGAAACACACCACCAGATCCATCTGGAGATACTTAACATTTTTATAAATTTTGTATTTAGCAGTGAGTACTCTTAGTATATGATGAGTCTTATCTGATCTAAATTTACTACTATTATATCTCAAAATCTTATACACTTTCGAATTTAGGCTGGGCAAAATATAACAGAATGAAATCATTTACTATCATTATGAGTAAGTAGGTCGATATAGTTACGAATTGATAAATTGTTGTAAAAATAAACAAATTCTGAATAAAGATTAATTCATGTTACGTGTGATTATAATTATAACTTCCAATGACAATTCTGATGAATATTCCTACTCGTTATAGTCATTAATATGAATAATATACCTATTCTTAATTCAGTATTTTAACTATATTTATAAAACATTTTTTTTTTATTACAACCACTTTTATTTAACTATAATCGGTCACATCTATACAAAATGTTGACATATAACACGATTATTGTTAATAAAGTAAATTAAATTAAATTCAAAGTGAATTGTTCAAAGTAATATAAATTCCGACTTCATTTTGCGTAATGCCATACAATAAAGGAAAGAAACTGCATTATGCCTATGCGTTATAGTTTCGACATCGCAAAGTTCTATCGATAATTGTCACCCAACTTAATTATTATTATTTATGAGAAGGTAGTTTGCAATAATTTACCCCATTCCAATTTTACACTACCCTCGATCTCAACTATAGTAGATTTGAAATATACTTACGTATTTTATTAGATTTCTTTCTGATAGAGGTTTCATGAAATTTTGTGAGTACTATTTCTGAGTAATGAAATGGAATTTAACTTAACCTTGACGACTCATATGGTTAATAGAGTATACATTTCAATACATAATTTATAAAATTTTTTTTTTCGTTGATATCGTGAAAAGAAAGTACCTACTTCGAAAATAAATATCCAACGAAACCCACGAGTAACTCATTTGAAGAATATGCAATTCTATGAAACATAATTTCTAACCTTCTTTCAATCTTTAATCATGATACCTTGTAGATAATCATAAGGCAAGACGAGGCATTTATTATGATAAGGATCCTTCATGTAGTATATGGTTCGATATTTAGTTTGGTTCTATTGCACTAGCGAAAATCAATCTACCTCCTTAATTTATAGAAATTGATTTTTTATCTAAAATTGCCGATTTATTAAAGCACCATCAAAATGTACAAGCTGAATAATTATCGAACCTATGGAAAGCAGAGTAGTTATGTATTAATACGTTAAAAACCAATCAAGAGTACTTTTTATAGATAATTACAAAACCTTTGTTTTTTAAATGGATTAATCTACCCACAAGGATGATCAGTGATCCTAGACTGATGGAATTAATTCTCCTAGACATGGATGAGTAGCTAAGGGGAGATCAGTGAGCCTTGTAGACCGATGTACTAGCACTTCACCAGACTGCTACTACTTCCTTCTCCTTCAGGTCTGCAGTTGAATTTTACAGCATTTCTATAATCAAACACAATGTATTAGATCATGGGAGTTGAATTGATCGATCCCACTTCTGATAACAGATTTTACCCCTTTTGTATGCTAATATAATTCTTAATAAATTAATCAAGTTGGATAATAAAGACTTAAGAATCAGATTATGTAATTCAACAGTCAGGATGGCTATTCTAATCGAATTATATAGCATATTTTAGAATCGGGTATACCTACCTATATCAGAGTATTAAAGGGTCTAGGTCAGAATAATAAAATAAGCATTTAGGCCAGACTTGAAAATAATATTTATTCAAACATTATATCTATGGCCTTAACTATGAATTTACTCTCTAATCTACCACCGGTTCGGATGGCCGACCTATTGAGAAGATACCGGCAAGAAACTCAATATTAAGGTCTTATATATGGCCACTACACATTCAGAGTTATTCTCAGTATATTACAGAAATACACAGAACACTAAAATGGTCAATCGTTACAGTTGAGAATATCAAATATACATACCAGAGTTATTCTCAGTATATAACATAAATACACAGAACACAGATTATTATAAAATGATCAATCTTTACAGTTGAGAATATCAAATATACATACCAGAGTTATTCTCAGTATATAACACAGAACACACTATTATAAATTGTGTCAATCGTTACTTATTTATTTATTTATTTACAGTTACAGTTACAGTTGAGAATATCAAATATACTTATCTATTAATTTGTGGTTGCAACTTCATGGCCTTATCAGAGTAACAACTAGTACACTTTTTGTAGCTATTACAAAGATTACTTTCAGCGATTGAACCGTATAACAGCAGACTTGGTATAGCTTTCGCTATTTACTGGTATCATTACTTTTCTCAACATAATTCTTACGGCGATAAGATACCCTGAGAGAGATCCGCTCCGTACAACAGTCAGTACTTTTCTCAACTTGATTCTTACGGCCATAGACACTCTGTGAGAGATATCTGCTCCGCATAACAGTTGATACTTTTCCCAACGTAATTCTTACGGCCAAGGACACTCAGAGGATATCTGCTCCGTAGAACAGTTGATACTCAACTTAATTCTTACGGCCATAGACACAAGGTCTGCTCCGTACAACAGTTGATTAAAGATGTGATCTGAGCTCGGAACTACGCGGCTTTATATAGGCAAACTACCCTCACAGCAAAGCACGGTAACGCCATTGGCTAGTATATGACACAAGTTAAAAATATAAGAAAGTAATCCTGGGATACACTAAATAATTCAACTAAAACACTAAATAAGCATCATAAATCTAATCATGATTTATGGTGATAATATCTTAATATTTCAACAATGTTTTCTACTTTATTTTATTCAGACTAAAAGTAATTTCAAAGAAAGACAGAGAAACAAATCTTAAATAATATTGCTTATACTTTAAAAATCACATAGATTTATGTCACATGAATCTTAAGAATTTAAACATCATTCCTTTATTTATCTAAAACCGGAAACATGATATTTGAAGACCTTCTGTTGATCTGATGGTTGGAACCACAGTTTAAAAACTTTTAATACAGGACCATAGGTTAAAAACATCACAGATCATCAAGCAAATTCTCTTAAGAACTAAAAATCATATAATAATGTTTCAACCATAATATCGCTTTTATTAATAATCTAACACGCGCGTTACGTTTACTCACACACACGCGTTCAGCGATACGTCACCGAAGTATGTAGAAGATTCCCGAAGTTCTTTTCTCGCTCACACATATTGGTGGGTTTTTGCGTTAAAATATCAATATGGAAAACGAGGAGCCTCCCAGGATAAAGGTAAGGACTTACCAGGAACTCCTATGGCAATCCAATGATTATGCGCACTATCACAAATCACAAATTTCACATGCGTTTCTATCTGTAGTGTATTTCGTACTGAATGTTGCGAGGCGCGCGCGTCTCATTTTACTCACACACACGCGTTCAGCGATACGTCACCGAAGTATGTAGAAGATTCCCGAAATTCTTTTCTCGCTCACACATATGATGTGGGAAAAGGAGAGGAATCGGGAAGCAGAGGCTCGTCATTGATACTCAATATGAGTAGGTTTCTACTATAAATATTATTATAGGTATTTTGGCCTAAACATCCTCCGCCGCCTTGAGAATACGTAGTGTTCTCAAAAGAAAGAAAAAATAATTAATTATAAGAACTAATTACAGATTATAATAATTACTAAAGTACTGAATATAAGATGCGGTATGATGAATTTTTATTGTGAGGGTAATGGACATAACTTGACAATGGGTCTTTTGAATGATCCATTTGAAGTTTTTACTAAAGCGACGCGGATATTTCCATCCTTGCCAGGATAAACTTGTGATATTATGCCCAACGGCCAACGTAAAGGGGGAATATCATCTTGGTGTATAAGAACCACAGTACCAATCTTAATGTTATCTTTATCAATGAGCCATTTCTGTCTAACTTGAAGATTATGTAAATATTCTATACGCCATCTTTTCCAATAGCTACACACCATCTGATCTAATAATTGTTTCCGACAACGTAAAGATATGGTTTCCTCGGACACATTCTGAAGCGGCAATGAAGTCAATGGTGAAGCCATTATAAAGTGAGCGGGAGTAAGAGGCTCCGGGTAGGGATCCTCAGATAAAATGCAAAGCGGTCTAGAATTTAAGACTGTTTCAATTTGGGTAAGAACAGTGAGGAGCTCTTCATATGTGAGGAGCTGCGAACCGATAACACGGTATAAATGAGTTTTAATCGATTTTATATTAGATTCCCACAATCCTCCGAAATGTGGGGCGCGGGGTGGAATCATTTTCCATTCAATGTGGTACTGATCGGTAAGTAGTTCTTGTAATTGAGCTTTAGCTCCGACAAAGTTAGTTCCGTTATCGGAGTAAAGAAAAGAAACAGGTCCTCGACGGGAAATGAATCGCTTAAAAGCGGAAATAAAAGTATCTGATGACACATCAGTTGCCAATTCGATGTGTACAGCTTTGGTTACTAAGCATATAAACAAACAAATATATGCCTTTTGGCTCTTTTGACCTCTGCGTCTACATAATGTTACTTTAATGGGTCTAGCATAGTCAACACCCGTATGCACAAACGCTTTGGTCTCCTGAACGCGGCAAGAGGGTAAATCAGCCATTTTTGGGCTGAGAAATGAAGGGGAATTTTTAAAACAAAAGTTACATGAATGTACTCTGTGTCTAATGACACTTCTAGCGGACAGTATCCAATATTTCTGGCGCAACAGTGAGCTCAGAAGATTGGCACCAGTATGGCAATGAGCACGGTGAAAATAGTCTATAATAAGATGAGTAACGTGGTCATGTTTAGGTAAAAGAGCGGGATGCTGAGCTTCATACGGAAGATTTGCATTTGAAAGTCTACCTCCAATTCTAATAATTTTATCTTGATCTATAAAGAGGTCAAGTTTTTTAAGAGGGGAAGATAATTTAACTTTTTGAATATTATTAAATAAATTTTGAAAATGAACTTGTTGTACAGAGCGTATTAAATATACTTCAGCTTTATTTAGCTCAGAAGCTGTGATGTGGCTGTGACCTTGATCACGAGAAATTATGCGAGAAAATCTAAGTATGTATACTATTATGCGTAATATTTTATTCCATGATGAGTATTTCAGAGCAAGCTCTTAAATTAAATTAGGCTCAACAGAAGCGGACGCGGTACAAGTAACAAGCGTTTTACTATTAAATTCAGGTAGGTCCTCACAGCATTCGGGACTAAATGGAGTGATAGGCCATTCTGAAACTGGATCTTTTAACCATTTCGGGCCGTGCCACCATAAGTGATGTGACACTAGCTGCTCAGGTAAAATACCTCTAGAGAGACAGTCGCTAGGATTTTCTATACCACTAACGTGGTAGAAATGTTTTGGGTCAAGATTTTCTTGACATTTAGCAATGCGGTTACTAACGAAAACATTCCATCTATGTGGAGATGAATGTATCCATGACAGAGTAATTTTAGAATCGGAGAATGCGAATATATTATCAATAGCGGTTCGAGCACTATAAGTCTCATTATAACTAGCGCGTAGCTGTGGATCGCGTAGCTTGGTACGCTCCAAAGCAAGTAAACGGCGGTGAGCAACGGAACGGGAATCACCTAACACGTCAGGATCCTCACGAAAAGGTAACGCGGTGCAATATCTGCCTGCGGAGTCCCGTGAGAAGTTACGAGAGAACAGCTGTTCACACTCCTTTTCGGCCGAGCTCATAAATTTTTGCGCGGGAATTTCTTCGAGCTCCCAAAATTTAAGTAGGGAATCATCTAAAGAAATAGTAAGGTCATTGGGACCAGAAATGAAAAAAGTCGCGGTATTAAAATAAGTGGATGCATTTTTATTAATATTAGAGTTAGCGGGAACGTCGCCCATAAGAATATAACCGAACACGGTTTCAAGGGCAGAAGGAGCGGGAGGTGCAATAATTTTTTGACCTAATAATAAAAATGGGAACAATTGTGCCCCGAGAACTACTTCGACCTCTCCGGGGATGTGCCACAGAGGGTCAGCGAGCGGTAAGTTACCTAAATGTTGCACTATAGAAGTCTCAACATATTCAGTCGGTAACCTGTCAGTAATGCAATCAACGACAAGAGCGGTAATATTATAAAAATATTTTTTATTTTTCGCGGTTATTTTAAGTTGAACATAGCCGTGAATAGGACGCGAAGTGGATCCTACACCATTTATAAAAGAATTGCTAAGCGGTATTATATTTAAATTTAGTTGTTTACAACAGGCAGTTGTAATTATGTTGTTTTGAGACGCGTTATCTATTAAACATCTAACTGAAATATATTTATTGTCCTTATTAGACGCATAAACTTGAGCGGTTGATAAAAGTACAGTAGTATGGGAAGGATTTAATTTATTAAAAGAATCGCGTTCGTTATCATTATTCTTATCAACTCGCGCTCGGGTGCATAGCGACACCGGTTGCGGAGCGTCCGTAGCGTTAGAAGGAGACGCGGTCGGATGCGCGGGCGAGGCTGCGCACGGGAGCGGTCGCGGCGCGGCGCTGGCGGCGGCGGACGGCTGCGCGATGCGGTTATCGCTGATATCAAGACGCGTCGAGTGAGAGGGACGCGAGTCGGAAACTATTTGTTGCGATTGTGAATTACTATCCAAATGCAAAAGAGAATGATGGTGTTTATTACAAGTTTTACAACTATACGAAGACTTACACTGAGAAGCAGTATGCGTAAGGCTGAGGCAGTTTACACAGCCTTTTTTAGATTTAACAAAATCTAAACGATCTTTAGTATTAAGTGCTTTAAAAGATGAACAATTAAAAATCTGATAGTGATCAGATTTATTACAAAATAAGCAAGTGCTTTTATTATTATTATCGCGTGCAAGGAAAGCATGGTGGACTGTGTTTGAATTACGCGGTTGAGACCGAGAAGCGGGCGGATTATTAAGGTTGCTACCGACTGGGGCGGTTTGCGCGGAGCCAGCAATTGGCGTAGAAGTGCGGTCTAATATTTTTACTTGCGATTTAATAAAATCAACAAAATCCTTATAAGAAGGAATTTCTTTATTCCTCATAAACATTTCAAAGGAAATAGCGGTTGCGGGATCTAACTTCTTTAAAGCTAAAGAAAGTAAGATAAAATCTTTCATATCTTCAATACCTAACTGTTCCAAAGCAGATACAGAAGCGTGGAAAGTTTCAGTGAACGTATTTAAAGACGCGTAATTATTTAATGCGGGTTTAATATTGAATAAATTGGACATGTAGTATGAGCCTAATGCTCTTTTATCTTGATATTTTTGAACTAAGCTGTCCCAAATAGAATTATAATTATCACCGGACGGTATAATACCTGCCGTGATTTTTAAAGCATTTCCTGTTAATTTACCTACAAGATATTGTACTCTTTGAGAATTCGAAAGATCAGGATTTGAATGTATATTAGATTTAAAAGATTCAAAGAAGACGGGCCAATTTTCTATTTTTCCATCAAATGACGGAATTTGAATTGGTGGTAGTTTGATACGACCTTTATATTGGGACGGAATAGTATTCTGCGCAGACACATTCGACGTAGTATTTGTCTTACTGACGATAAGAGAACGAACCCTTTCTATTCGGGTGTACACTGTATCAAAGGAAATCATTTTTTTATAATCAATCTTATATTCTGGATCAAGTTGCATATTTAACGCGTTAATTGTATCTAAATTGGCACTAAATTCATGACGAATTGTACTAATAATTTCAGTGTCCGCCATGAATGTCTCTGAGGAACGAAGGTCTGCACTCGCGGACGTGGAAATATTCTTAGAAGAATCATATAAGAACGATAATTGTTCAAAAATAGCTTCATTTTTAGCTTCCAATATTTTAATTTTAGTTTCAATAGCTTCCATTGTGAAAGATTGCGTAATAATAAATTGCAAAATTACCTAATTAAAGTAAAATGACGTAGGTAAGTAGGTAGGTATATCCAACAGTTTAGGCACCTACCTATATAGGTATGAAAGTTTATTTCAAGTCGACAGACAAGGCTCATAGAATGCAATTATATGCGTAGGAATAGTACAAATAGTAAGTACGTATTGCGGTTATTAGTACACCATATGATTTCGTATAATAAGATACGAATCGGTACCTATAAAATTTAAGTCCTAAAAATATGGAGGAGCGGCGGCGGTATTGAATACCTAACTACTTTATTATCACGATTGGCGTGGTAAAAATGGCGGGAGTACGAAATATCGTATTTATATAGTCTAAAACCTATTTATGAGGTATAAGACTTGCGTATTATGAGGTATATACCTATTTAGAGGCATAAAACCTATAGAAAGCGGGAAATTATACGTGATTTGATATGAAATTAAATTGCTGTAATGGCTGACTCAAAATGAATCCGCTCGAAGGCGTACCAGAAAAAATGGTGGGTTTTTGCGTTAAAATATCAATATGGAAAACGAGGAGCCTCCCAGGATAAAGGTAAGGACTTACCAGGAACTCCTATGGCAATCCAATGATTATGAGCACCACCACCTCACAAATCACAAATTTCACATGCGTTTCGAACTGTAGCATATTTCGTACTAAATCTTGCGGGATTGCGAGACGCGCGCGTTACGTTTACTCACACACACGCGTTCAGCGATACGTCACCGAAGTATGTAGAAGATTCCCGAAGTTCTTTTCTCGCTCACACATATGATGTGGGAAAAGGAGAGGAATCGGGAAGCAGAGGCTCGTCATTGATACTCAATATGAGTAGGTTTCTACTATAAATATTATTATAGGTATTTTGGCCTAAACACCTGGTTTTGTACCCTTACGTTCCCTTCACGGCCAAGTCACACAACATTAACTATAATAATAAAGAAATCGCAGTAAGGAACCTTAGACTTGGCACGACTTTGTCTAGATTTCATTACTTTTTAGAGATAAACAAGCAGCTCCATCGAGACTTGGCTAGTTTTTTACAGAATGTTTTTGATGGGATTTCACTTCTTTTTGTAGAAAATGAAGCAGCCTACCAAGTTGAATATTTTTTGTAAAGGCGGTATGTCGATCTCTAATAGTTTGGTTGGGCTCTTGTGTTTTCTAATCAGGGTCACCAGGTACTCCAGATCTTCGATTATCCTAGTTTTTATAGTTTTCCCTTTATGTGGCCATTAAACCCTAACTCTGTACCAAATTTCAGCTCTCTGAGTTTATGGGAAGTACCAGTTCTATTTTGATGATCATGAGTGAGTGAGTGAGTGAGTGAGTGAGTGTCATAAATGCGAAACTTTGCTTTCGCTTAACTTCGGAACGAAATGACCTACAGACTTGAAATTTTGGATTTTAAGTATGTGATTATAGCTTACTGGATGACGAAAATTTCTGCGTTCGGGTCTTATCCAGAGGTTCTCAAATAGGGGCCTGAAAATGCGGCGAAATGGTTCCAGTAAAGGATGGTACGGCAGTGTTTGCTTCACGCTCGACTCGGCGGGGGCACTGCCGTGCCCCCCGATATTGGGATATACTTCAAAACTGATTTAGAATGTTATTTAATTAATTACCTATAGACTGATCCGAGGATGAAAAATTATGGTATAATTTCAATAGTAATTTTGTCTCATCTGAAAGAGGGTTTGCCAATATAATATTACAGTCAGCGAAGTCTTTTAAAATATTTGTACAATTGGCTGTGCGGAAGGCACCATTGTGAACACACTCCATCAAAACATGCATTAAGTCCTCAGGTACACCGCAGAGATCACAATTCGGTGACGGGACCTTTCCCATGAGAAACGCAAATTTTCGTGACGGAATATGTCCAGAACGGAGCCTCATGATTCCTACTGCATCTTTTCTGGATAATTTGTGGTTATCGATCCATGGAATTCTGGGGGGGTGTGGCTGGACAGTTCTGTACCAAATACCTTTTTCTCTGCAACGCAAGTCAAAGTATTCCTTCCATAATTTGTAACATTGTTTTTTAATAAAACAAATACAATCTGTATAATATGGAAGAATGTTATAATCTATGCCATCAGTTATCGCTTGCCTTGCTAAAACATCAACTTGTTCGTTAAATTCAATACCACAGTGTGAAGGTATCCATTGCAATTTGACAGACTTGGAACTGGATGTCAACACGAAAATTGCATCGAGCACAGTGTAGGCTATCGGTGTACCTCGGGAACCCGAGGTACAACGAGCCACATGCTGAAGCGCACTCCTCGAATCAGTAAATATGACTATATTGTCTTAGTGTACTGAACCAACATATGAAAGTGCTTCACAAATGGCGACGAGTTCCGCTTCCATAATGCATATATCTGAATCTATTTTAAATTTTAAACTTAGATTACATTGTGTTGTTGTCAAAAAAAGCTGCACCAGTTCCATCTCTGTCTTTGGATCCATCAGTAAATATTTTATAAAACAGACCATATTGACGGTTAATAAAATCACTGCAAATCATATTTAAGCTTAAATTATTGTAATGTCGCTTTGATTTCCAAATATTTGGGATATTTAGACAAACTATGTTATTCAAATCCAAACTACTTACCCAAGTACTCCTAGCAAACATTTCTAATTGCCGACTGGAATGAACACGAATATCAGTAAGATTTTCGTATGAGGTTAACAATAAAGGTTTTTTTTTTGTTTTGCCAATATCTATTGTTCCTATATTTTATTAATTCATTAATCAAATTAATAGTAGTATTATTTTCTCGAGATTTAGCTTTCAATATAAATTTACCACCTAAATAAGCTCTTCGAACATGCAATGGAGGGAGACAAAGTTCACTTTCCATTGCATGTATTAGAGTAGTCTTAATAAAACCTCCAATCACTCTTAACGATTGGTTTTGTATTTTATCTAATTTATTTAAATTTCTTTGGGAACAATTGTTATATAAAAAGCTTCCGTAATCGAGTCTGCTTCTAATAATGGCAATATAAAGGTTCCTTAAATGCTTAGGATGAACTCCCCAACCAGAGCCGGCTAAAACTTTAAAAATATTCAAATATTTAGAAATTTTATCCATTAACTCACCAATATGTCTATTCCATTTATTTTATTTATTTTTATTAGGGAAAGCAACAGCCTCAAACAACATGAGATACATTATTGAACTTAAAAATGTAAGGCCAATTACAGCTATCCACATACTAAAATATAAATATTACAAGTTTTTTATAACATGACACTCGTCGGAAGGAAGCAGCGTACATGAAGTAGGTACATATTTTTATAATTATATAGGTAAATAAAATGCGTGTTCGTGTGTGGTATATGTGTGTGTGTGTGTGTGTGTGTGTGTGTGTGTGTGTGTGTGTGTGTGTGTGTGTAGTGTATAGGTTCATTTACGTATATTTTAATATACCTAATATAATACTTCGATATGAGCTTCTGCTTGATCATTGTTTAACCTTGGAAATTGAATGGTGGTAAGCACACAAAAACCTAGAAGCGGGACTTGAGTCTAGAGTAGTCTTGACATCAGCATATAAAAAAAGAAGAAGAATAGAGAATAATTTTAAGCATATTTTTTTTTTTATATTAATTAAATGTACATAAATTTATATAATTAATGAGTTTCCGTCGGGTAAGTACCTATACCTAGTTATGACTTTATATAGTAGTATGGCTAATAATTTTGGATTTGACACTCTCCTTGAACGAATGTTTACTCATGTTAAAAATATCAATATCATTGAATCGAGTATTGTAAGTTTTAAGCAGTCTTGTGAATACAGCGTTTTGCCCATACTTAGTCGCGTGAAGAGGGACTTGAAAAAGTGATGTATTCCTGGTGCGGCGTTTGGGAGTGTTGAATGTAATGCGCTGTACCATGTCAGGGGAATCAATCCGTCCACTCAATACGTCATGAAGTAAGCCCATGTCCGCCATTACTCGGCGTTCCTCTAGTGTAAGTAGATTATGTCTGCGACAATTCTCGTTGTAAGTAGCTATCGAACTACGGCATTTAAAATTAAGGTGTCTAAGAAATTTATTTTGAATTCGTTCAATATTTTTTTTATACTTTTCATAAACCGGATACCATATGGTACTAGCGTATTCGAGAACACTACGTACATAAGAATAATACACTACCTTTACACTAAGAGCCGCTTTAAATGGCTTACAAGTACGCATTACAAAGCCAAGATTACGGTATGCATTGCTAATTCAATGACGGTATGCCTTATTAGTAATTATGTCAACGTGGTGAGACATAAGCATTTTTGCGTCCATATAGACCCCGAGATCACGCACAAGGCCTACTCTTTTAATTACCGTGTGATTGAAGTGGTATGCATATTTAATCGGCTTATTTTTACGCGTAAAACTGATGCTTTGACATTTACTAATGCTAACTTTGATCCTGTTACGTTCATAGTAAGAAAAAAGAGCATTAAGATCATGTTGTAACAGTTCACAATCAGCAAAAGTTTTTACTTGAGTGAATATTTTTTTGTTGTCCGCATATAAAAGATGCTTAGAATTAATAATACAATCACTTCATAAATGTACGCGTTATAAAATAAAGGACCCCTGGTGGGAACCCTGTGGTACCCCAGAGGATATGGATATATAATCAGATCTGTATCCACCAACAATGACAACCTGCGAACGATTTGTGAGATATGAGCGCACCCACCTTAGCAAATCACCATGAATTCCAAGAGATTGGAGTTTTGTAATCAGTATGACATGATCCACACGGTCGAAGGCCTTTTCGAAGTCCGTATATATCACGTCCACTTGGCCACCTTTTTCCATTTTTTCGAAGACATAGTCAGTGAATAAAGTGAGGTTAGAGACTGTAGAACGTCCTTTCATAAAACCGTGCTGCGAGTGAGGGATACCTTTGGATAGTAATAGGATAGATACTGTTATATACTAGTTTTTCAAAAATTTTACTTATGCAATTTAAAATTGAGATAGGCCGATAATTTTGAATATCGCTTTTGGAACCCTTTTTGTGAACCGGAATGACTTGGGCCATTTTCCAAACTGCTGGAAATACGCACTCTCTCAAGGACCTACGAAAAAGTATAAAGATAGGTAGTGCCAAGCCATCAGCGCAGGAAGATAGAAACATAGGCGGTAGTCCGTCTGAACCTGAACCTTTGATTGTGTCTAAAGAGCGTAATAACTTATGCACAATATCCTTAGTGACCTTGATGGATGATAAAGACTCACTACTCGTGTGATTATTAACTTGTGTGGCATGCAAGTCGTTCAAATCATTTGGCATTGGAGAAGAATTAATAAATACGCTTTCAAAAAAATTGTTAAATGCCTTAGTAATATTGAGCCCGTCAGTATATTCAACGTTATTAAAGGTGAATTTATTAGGATAATGAGTCCCTCCTTTTTTTGCTTTTACATACTTCCAAAAGTATTTCGGATGATGACGTATATTTTTTTCGGCATCACGTGTGAAACGAGAGAAACATTCTGCTTGAACAAGTTTTTCCCTTGCTCTGAGCAGCGAGAATTCATCTCGATCACGAGGATTATTGAATTTCTTCCATTTAGAGTACATTTTGAATTTTTCCCGAATAATTTTTACGAGAGCTGGGCTATACCAAATTGGATAAGAATTATTTAATTTTGGTATAAAAACAGGAACATATAATGCTATGCATTCATTGATTTTATTATAAAATAATTCGACGGCCTCATCCATAGTCTTGGCAAGTTTTAGATCTACCCAATTTATACCTTTTAGAAAGGTATTAATTTTGACATAATCGCATCTACGGAAATTGAAGCGCGGTGTTACACGTTCAGTCAAAGGAATAATGTATAGATCTAATAAAGTAATTATAAGCGACGTATGCGCTGGGTCTTGTTTGACTATAGAATAAGAAGCCTCGTCCAAATTTAAGTGCATATTGCTGAAACAAAGATCAAGAGTGTTCCCTTTTGCGTTAGTGAAGTGATTAAATTGTGTCAATCCAGCATATGACAAATCATTCAACAAAGAAACTGCGGAGTTGCATATAAGTTCCGAAGGACCTGGAAAAATGTTGTAACTACTATTCCTCCACTTAATAAATGGTAAGTTAAAGTCCCCGATTAATAAATAATGATCGCATGGCTTATTTTCTAAAATACGCAGCAAGTTACGTTTAGCGCATTCCAGACGCTCAGGAAGATCGGCATAGTCAGGCGGTATATACACTATAGCTATGTGTAAATCAACAGATGACCCAAGCGCGCTCGCAGGTAAAGTTATACACAGTGATTCCGTATTTGCGTACGGCCAGTCATTTCTGAGATAAGCATTGATTTCGCGTCGGATACAAATCATTACACCCCCACCCGTCCTTTTTTTAGTTAAATTTAGATTACGGTCACAACGAAAAATTTCGTATCTCTTATCACATAACTCTGTATTAAGAATATCCTGTTGTAACCATGTCTCCGTAATAAGGAGAATGTCATAATCATATAATAAAATGTTGTTAAATAAATTCAAACACTTTGTACGTAGGCCACGGACGTTTTGGTAGTACAAACTTAGATTTTTATGTTTTATAGTAGAATTAGCCATTTAATAAGTTAATAAAAACAAAGGAGCTTCAAAAATAATGTTAAAAATGAATAGTGATAAGGCCAGATGTATCCTAATGACGGAATAAAAATAATATATATATGCTGTGTACGTTTTAATGAAAAATTGTGAAGTCAAAATTGAAAGTATATAAATATAATTATGTGTATTTGGTCGTTGTGCTAAAACAAAAACAAAGTTATAAGAATAGCTAGTTCTGTGTGAGCATAAAGTACATAATATAATAAATGTGTGGTAAAAATATTGTGTGTAAGTGTTGTGTAGGTGTAATGTGTAAATATAACATAGATAGAAGAGTACAAGTTCAGAGGTATGTAGCATTACAAACAGATTAACAATTATATATGTTATGATGTAATTTAGCTTAATTAATATATCAGATATACGCAGTCACTTGGTTATTTTCTTAAGATCATTGCTATCTTTAATAATGAATGCAGGCGAAGTGTCATCTTTCCTCACGTATATTTTACAGTTACGTATCCAGACATAGGCATAACCTGCCTTAGTTGCAGTGGCCTTAACCTCTTTCTGTAACATTTTGTAGTAAGGAATCAGATGTTCGTTAACAAACACACTTTTCGTGGAGCCATTTAATCCAAGATCTGTCGTGGTTATTCCCTTTCTTTTACGTATTGCTGAGATAATGGTATCTTTTAGTTGCTGTGAATTAAGTTTGACAATAATATTTTTTGGTTTGCCAGAAATACGAGTCGGTACTCGATGAATGTGAATTATATCCGAGTTGGTTAGCGGTACTCCGATCAACGTGGCAATAGAAAAAAGGTATTGAGTAACCTTTTCGTTGCTCTTTTCAGGAATGCCAAGAATTTCAATATTATTCAGACGATCTCGCTGCTGTGTGACATATTGTTCGTTCTGAAGTTTATCCACTTGGCCTTTCAACTCAGCCAGGCTAACCTCTAATGGGTTTATTTTGCTGACTTCCAATGAGAGGTTACCAACGCGCTGTTCTATGTCATCCTGTCTTTTAGAGAAAAAATCCAACGATTCAGCCATACAAGAAACCTCATTCTTAATCTCTTTTTGTTCTATAACTAAATTATCAGTGGTAGTTTTTATTGCATTAAGCTGCGTTTTCATTTCCGAAACGTTCGTCTGCACAGTCAGGATATCTTTACTTGAAGTGCGCTTAAATTCATGTAAAAATGACATAATTTCCTTCCGAAAGTCAGCTAACTCTTGCCCATAGTCATGATAGTCGGGCTGTTTACGTTTTCTCATCGCAAATTGTGGGTCCACCGCTTGTAGATCACACGTCGCCAGGTCTGGTTGTGAGCCAGTAAATGTTGGTGCGGCCTTGGACTTAGAAGGCGAACGTATAAGGCTCATTTTACAGTGAACGATGAATGCAATGGAATGTACTCACTGTATTAGCACCCGCGGGATTGCGATAAAAAATATCGAACGTACTCTTTACTCGAGGGGGTGAGGGGAGCAAGCTACCGATGTCCGACGAACTTCGGCGTGGTGGCGTAGGAGTAACTCGGCGTATGTCACAATGAACGTGAATTCAATTTGCATTCAATTACTGTGTATTAAGCTTGTTTTCTGTTTGCAAACTTTAAATTATTTTATTTAATAAAAACAATATATTTTAAGCACACGTCTGACTTCTACGAGTGTCGATGCGGCGAAATGACCAACCACACCCCCAAATATTTCACAGTGTCCACTACTTCTAATGAATTATCATTTACATATAGTGTTATTGGTTGTCTATTGATTCCTTTCTTGAATATGCAAACTTTCGTTTTAGCAGGTGAAATTTGTAGACCTAAATTTAGAAACATACCATTTATTTTATGTAAGGCTAATTGCAATTCATCAGACGTTTCATTAATATTTTTACCAGTTATATATAAAGTAAAATCGTCAGCATACTGTGTGATTACTACATTAGAAATTTCATTACAAATATGAAGTGTAGCTATATTAAATAATAAAGGAGATAGTGGATCTCCTTGGGCTATCCCACGGCCTGTACATCTGACCAGATCTACACCATCAACTTGAACCTTCAAATATCGTTCCTTTAAAAATGTCCACAAGTATTTGCAAATTTTCGCACCAGCGCCCAGTCGATCTAAATTATAAAGCAAGGCTGTGATATCTACATTATTGTAGGCGTTTTCAACATCTATAAAGCAACCAAGAGTAATTTGATCTTTCGAGAAACCAACCTGTATTCTAGTTACCAAATTGCTAAGATTGTCAAGGCAAGATTTAGATTTCCTAAATCTATTTATGCAAATTATGTACAGTTGCATACAAGACATAGTTGCATACATTTTAAGGCGATGATAGCTCAGTGGTAGTGACGTCGGATACCGAGACGAAGGTCCTGGGTTCGAATCCTACAATGAGCTTGAGCTTTCGGTGAAGGAAAACATCGTGAGGAAACCATAGCACGGTGGTAGGGTACTTTGTAGTACCCGCCTGGCTGGTTACCACCCTCAAGTTGAAAATCTGTCGCCAAGCATCTTTCGGTGTGTTCCGACAGCTGCACTTGAGAGCCGGCTCCTTCTAGGCTTTGTGTGCTTACCACCTTCGGCCGCATCATCACTTACCATGGTGAGATTGCGGTCAAACACAAGCCTATAAACAATAAAAAATAAAAAAAGACTTTAGCTACAATCATGATATGAATCCTCTATAAAAGGTTCTGAAACCATAGGGTGTTGTACAGTGTTGTAAGACCTCTATGTAAATACATGGAAAGTAGCTAATACAAACAAAGTGTAAGTAATTCTCGACTTTTCTGGTAATAAATTGGTTATAAATGTCCTTTGCTGCATTAGAAATATTGGTGTGTTATCAAAGCGTGTATCACTCATTTTTGTAAACAACAAACTTATGCATTTTTGCAATACCTAACTACTAATATCGAACAAAAATGGCGGGATACGACGTGATTTCGAAGTTTTTATTTAATTACGGCGCTGTGGTAGTGAAACGCGCGTGCATGAAAATGGTGGCTGTTTGATGAGTAAGGAAGAGATCGAAAAAGCAAAGGATTTGCATAATGAAATTTAGTACAACATTATTACACTCGTTTGTAACTCTGTTTCAGAAACTTTTATAGAGGATTTATAGAATGGGTGTAGATAATATTACATTATGATACATGTGTGCAAAGTTGGTGATTACAGACGAGGCGATATTAAGCGCGTGATCCGTAGGCGAATGTGATAAGGAAGCCGAGAGTGTAATGATTAATGCACACGTGTCATACGACGTTTTTCGACACACTTTTTTGATAGTCATTAACCACACAATGAGAACGTTAACACATATGGCGCGCAGGTTTTTTTTTTACAACTATGCGCTGTCAAGCTGTTTTACCCGTTTAAATTAAGAATGCTTCGTCTATACACATATCACTTGCAGTGAGGTACAAACTTTCCATAATCGGGTACTCCCGATTATGTAAAGTTTGTACGCGTTACGCGCTAGTGCTTTTTACTTTACATTACCGCATAGTTTTATGGCAATTAAGTATAACTGCTGTAATAACTGTAATAAGCTGCATTAAGATACTAAAAACGGTGCAATAAATCTCACTTTACGAGCAAGTGTATTGAAAAATAACTTAAATAACGCTCGTAATATTCGGTCCCGATATTTGTTTTTCTTTTTAAATTAAATAGTCATCATCAGACATTTCACGTTGCCGGTTGTGATCCCAAACATTTAAATCTTGACTTTTCTTTTACAAAAGATATATTTGAAAAGCATAGTAATATGATTGTTATAAAGTAATATATTTCTATTAAAGAGTGCCGTGATGGCGGCCGGCGGCGGCGGGCGCGGGCGCGGGTGGCGGGCGGCGCGAGGCGCCATAACTGACGAGCAACAACACAGAGCGAATAAAATTTTAATATTATTCCATTTGGCATTCGGCGAGCACGGTTACAACTCGTTCTCGACTTTCATTTCTTTTCAAATGAAATGAAAGCAAGTTTCCATCTTGAATAAATAAAAAACATATTTTTTTTTGCATTCCTTCATTTATTAGGTTTTTATAAATAAGTGATGGTTAGTTATGAGTTCGGGCGACTAAAGAGGATTTGATGTTGGTGTCGAGTCACGTTTAATTAATTTAAGTTAACAAAGCAAATTGAACTTAGTTAACATTTGTAATGTTCTTTATGTCATTAGTATTATGGTATTATATATAATATATTACACGAGAATCAGATGATTTTTGTCTATATTCTTCTATAACTGAGCTTATTGCCTCGTTGCCCGATGTACGCGTTGCTTGCGATAGCTCGACGGAAGCTGGAAGGCTCAGAGTGAGCTGCTCGGTGCCTCCGCGGCAGTGTAGTCGTCAAGGCTAGCTCAAAGCTGTATGCTTGTCTTTGTACGAGATTGAAACAATTTACTTTATTATTAACGTGGAACCGTTTGACCATAAAAAGCAAATAAGTATTTGCTCCGTGCTTTAACATGCATTCAATGAGAAGACCTAGCCTTCCTGACATATAAACGATTCTACCTATGTTATTAATCGTTTATATATCATTGCAGCTTGATCGGGTAACACACTTAATTCATATTGTTTTTTTTTTTTTGTTGAATTAGTAGTAGAGCAAGAGCCCCAGCTTTGGCCACCTTAAGGAATATTTATATATAAAAAAATCGCCTATAATTCAAAAATAGATATCGTGTTGATTAGTTAAATTAATAAAGTTGGTCAATTATTTAGTTTTCAGGTTTTGTAGAAGTGTGTATTGAGAGAAATACTTTTTTAAATATTAATTTTTAAATATGAAAGGTGTAAAATCACTACTGATCCAGTTGTGGCCACCCATTAGCTAACTAAGTTTCCAGCAAGGGGAATTCATTGACTGTCAAAATAACATCAAAATCAAGTTCCTAGACATTCATTTAGTATACTTCAATTAAAATCAACGCAACAAATAAAAATTAGAGCAAGATATTTTATCGATTAATTACCAAGGGAAGTTCCTATACACTTACGGCGCCACAACAATTGCTCGTCAAAAGCGATCATCATCAAAGATTTTATTTACTATGGACAATAAACGACTCAGTTTACAAAGCCTTATTTTTAGGCTTTCAAAATTACATGTGGCTCGTGATCTATGCATGTGGCCATAACTGGGGTACTGGCCAAAACCAGGGCTCTTACCCTTTATTACTAATATTCGACTATTTGCAATCGAAAATTGTTTAATGTAAATTATAAGTGCAACAACTATTCAATTTATATTTCTAGTGAAAGAAACGTGCTTATAAAGTTCAATTAGCTTGAATTCATTTTCATATTATAATATAATTCAATGACTTCACTGGAATTTTAAAGAAGATATCGGCACCTACACAACCCCACGCAATAGTTATACATATTCAATTTTCTCCCACGTTCATATACACACTGGAACTAAATGCGTATAATTCCACGAAATTAGACAATAGCAAGTTGGATAGAGCGTGAACTAACTCGCATACTAAAACATAGGAATCGTCCAACAAGCGAGGAGCTTCGATATAATACGACACTAATATATTTTTCAACATACTCGCTCGTAAACTGACATTTATTGCACCGTTTTTAGTATCCTTATGACGCACTAGTACTTTTTACTTTACATTACCGCAAAGTTTAATGACAGGTTTAATCCAGATTTAAGCATAAACCAAGGAGTTAAGTTTGTACCTCACTGCAAGTGATATGTGTGTAGACGAAGCATTCTTAATTTAAATGGGTAAAACAGATTGACAGCAAATCGCTGTCAAAAAAAAACTTGCGCGCCATATTTGTTAACGTTCTCATTGTTTGGTTGATAATTATTAAAAAATATAATTAAAAAATACAAGTCTGTTTTTTTCCTCGCATGTGTGTTGAAATTGCGTGCATTGGTCATTACACTCTCGGTTCCCTAATCGCGTCGCTTAATACCGCCCCGTCTGTAATTACCAACTTTGCACACATGTGTCACAATGTACTATTTTCTACTACTTTAAACTTTCTAAGCTCAGAACAACCAAATCTTGTCAAAAACTGTGATTGAATCTTCTTCTACATACAAAACCTTCTAGGTACAAATTAATGCAAAAATATAAAATAATAAACATATGACAGACAAGACACCAAGTCAATTTTGCTTGGTTTTCAACCAGTTCCTTCTGAGTTTTGTTTATTATTTAGTCACAAAACAAAATAAAAATTAAATGAAAGTGATATACAAATAGTAGCATGGCTGTGAGTCTGGGACACAACAACGTTCCTACTGGCTGCCAACAAATAAACACGTACTCTTGTGTCCGCGATATTTGGACTCGATGGCGTCCAAAAGGCGTATTATTGTAAATTGGGAGCGGCGCGGGCTCCGGCACGTAGCTATATTTGTTTATTGTTCAATTACTAGTTGGACAAGTCAATTTGACCGGCAAACAGCGCTGCACGTGACGCGAACCCTCCCTGCCTGTATCACACCTCCCCCCGCAATGCTGCGATGTCCTAATTTAATGAATACCATTATTTCACCGGTTCACAACGTTGTGAAATTGAATTCTTTTGAAAATGCAGCAAAGAGTGTTAAATGCAGAAGAAAAATATTATGTACCTACTCAGCAACTGTATTTTGTAGTCCGTTTTAGGTTTTTTTTTTTTATACTGCTTATGTAGCAAACAGGCATACGGCCCGCCTGATGGTAAGCGGCTACCGCAGCCTATGGACGCTTGCAACACCAAGGGTGTCACTCACGCGTTGCCGACCCTGCAGAAATCTCTTCAGACCCTTTTTGGAGAACCCCATGCTGTACTCCATTGGGAAAACCACGGCAGGGAGCTCATTCCACAATCTGAGCGTCCGCGGAAGGAAGCTCCTTTGAGACCGCACAGTTCGAAACAATTCTGGTTTCAATATGTGAGGATGGACTCCCTGTCGATGGCGAGAGTTGCGATGGTAGAGGTGACCGTGGGCATCATCTTAAACAATTCTACAGAACACTGTCCGTTCTACAAGCGGTAGAACACACATAAGGAGGCAAAGTCTCTCCTCAGACTGAGGGGCTCTAAACCGTTTGTTAGCTCGGGATCGTCAACAATTCTAGCAGCACGTCGCTGAACCGAGTCTAAAGGCGCAAGCTGGTATCCAGGTGCTCCCGCCCACAGATGACAGCAGTACTCCATATGAGGCCGGACTTGCGACTTATAAAGTTGCAGCCTTTGCCTCAATATGGCGAAGAGGGCGATGGCTGCCACACGCGTCATACTTGTGAACAGGTGCTGCTTGTGGGGGCTGGTCTGCTTAAGTTTGCCATTTATTTATTTACTTATTAAATATAGATTCAGTCTACTTTGTAGTTTTGCCGCCGCGCCGGGGCACGCAATTGTTGTCAGAGCGATTAGAATGTAAAATTATGTAATGAATCTAAGCTTGTTTTGAAAAGAGTAATTGCTGAGTTTATTGCCGGCTCTTCTCAGCAAATGCAACCTTCCGAACCGGTATTAGAGTATTAGAGTCAGACTTTTCATAAGTGCCTGCGAAGGTCTATTTGAATAAATGATTTTGAATTTTTTGAATTTTGATGTGAAGTACTGCTTCGCTTTGTTGAGCACTCCGAGCTTTTTGTTTTCCTTGTTTTCTAAGTGACTGCGGAACAAAACGTCGCTAGAAATGTCGACGCCAAGGATCCCAATGCTGTTACTGATGTTCAAGGACGTGTTCTGGAATTGTGGAGCCACAGACGATGGGGTTTTCTTAGCGGTGAACGCGCAGGCTTGTGTCTTAGTGGGGTTGAAATGGACTAGGTTTAGTCGACCTCAATCGGAGACACTAGTTAGTGTACTCTCGATTTCGGACAACAGCCGTTCGCGGCTTTCCTCCACCTCGGAACGAGGGATATTAGCACGGCCCGTGTAATGAGCGTCCCCTGTACTGTCGTCTGCATAACAATGAATGCCGTCAATAGACAGCATATCATTGATATGCAGTAAGAACAATGTTGGGGATAGCACAGACCCTTGCGGGACGCCGGCATTTATGTCCATGCTATCGGAGCAGCTACCGTCTACGACGGCTCTTATGCATATGCTGGACAGAAAGCTGGCGACCCATTTGCATAGTCCCTCGGGAAGCCCGTATGCTGGTAGCTTCGCTAGGAGACCCCGGTGCCAGACCCGATCGAACGCCTTCGCCACATCTAGGCTCACTGCCAATGCCTCACCTTGACTCTCGATGGCGAGAGACCAACGCCTTTTAAGACACCTAGGTTCCGGGGTCACAAACACAGACCCCGGAAGTGAGTGCCACTCCTTTGATGTTTGCATGAATAACGAGGAAGCAAAGCATTGCACTCATATATTCTTATGTAAGATAAATAAAATAAATATGGTGAAAATTCTTCTGGCTTTTTGTGCTTCGATGAAGAAATGGGAATGAAGAAAAGGAATTGCACAGTTTCTGTGCACCCTCTCCTAACATCAAAAGAAGCCTATACAACGGAAACTGCGGAACACACCTACAGCGCACCATATTGTTAATTGCATGATATTTAGGCGAGTAGCTATACATATTTTTAGATTTAGTATAAAAAACGGGGGTGTTCGACGAAACTAGCACTGAGCTATCTTCAGCCGTACGGAGCGCCGCTGCCGCTGCCGTACCGCAAGGGGCGCGAGGCGCGGAGCGGGCGCCCGCGCCACTTCGACTAACTAATCGGAAACGTGTGGGGACTCGTAGAAGAGGACCTATTAATGTTTCCAAACAGTTGTTTCCATTCAATTTGTTGCGCAATTAGCACCTTTGTTGAGCGTCAAAACAATTCATGCCGCAGAAACGGTACGTTGCCGAGTGCACGGAGTCGCGAGGCGTCACTCGGCTTTGACAGATTTAAATGTTGCGGTTATTGTGTTTTGCTAACTGAGGCGCGACTTCACGCGAGGTACGTTAAAATGTGCGTTTATACCTATAATGGGACTACTTCAGCTATGTACTTAATTCTATGAAAATGGATTGCGTTAGCGAATCACGTGGGAAATAAAATCATCTCTTTCCGCGACGTGATGTAATTAAACAGTCTGGCGTTATCCAACTTTGTTTTGATAATTGTTTTACGCCGAAGCGGTCCAGACAATTATGAAATGTGTAGGGAAACGTCAATCGATCTGAATGAATCCATATTATATTCTTTGTTAATCTCTTGACAAGGTTACAAGTTAGCGAGTGGCGCGGCTGCCGGGCCACAGTGCGGCGACTGTGGGGCGGCTGCGAGGCGGCCGGGGGACGACAGCGGAGTGGCGGGCGGCCGGCGGCAGGTACAACTTCCCGGGGACAACTCGGTGTACATTAATATTTCTCGCAATCTGTTTGTCTTTCGGCTAATTTGCATTTATATTGAATCCGGGTGAGCTTTCGCCTTTTTCGGTCGGTCTGTGTGCCGCCCGCTTCACTCGCGCCGCCGAGCTCGTCTCCCGCCACCACTAAACTCAATACCTCTACTCAGATTATGCCATTATACAAACAAGTTATAAAGTGCATCCGTAATAATGTCGACAAGTGATGAATAAAATTCCATTTAAAAACAAGCTAAAGTACCTTCTACTAAATGTACCAAGGTTGGGCGTGTGGGCGACGCAAACGAATCCAGTCCAATGATTAAATAATTCAAGGATGCGAATGTTTGATATTTCTATTTGTATTAATGTTAATCCTCGACGCAATCAACAGTTCGCGGCTTTCGATTCATTTGTATTTAAATATCTCTCCAAATATTCACAAAAAAGTCTTTTCTTTTGTGTGTGTTTTGTGTGTTTGGAGAGATATTTTTTTTTATACCACTAAGGTGGTAAACAAGCATACGGCCCGCCTGATGGTAAGCAATTACCGTAGCCTATGGACGCTTGCAACACCAGGGGTATCACTCACACATTGCCAACCCTGAAGAAATCTCTTCACACCCTTTTTGAAGAACCCCATGCTGTACTCCATTGGGAAAACCACGGCATAGCTTATTCCACAGTCTGAGCGTCCGCGGGAGAAAACTCCTTTGAGCCCGCACAGTTCGAAACAATTCTAGTTTCAATATGTGAGTATGGACTCCCCAAAAAGTCAAACAATGGATCTCATAAAAACACAAAATAATAAAGAGGATTCGTGTTTTATATAGTACCTATGTACCTTACATAGTTTGAGATGAAGCCACAAAATATGTTATTGAACACAATGAAGCGATGACGATTGAGGAGCGATGCGATGTGATGATTCAATCCGCTTCGTGCGGCAATCAATACTCGTTTGTTTGTGTCACAATTTGATTGTGTTTGTGACGGTAACGCAACAAGCGCTGCATGCGTGCGCTGTTCGCGACAACAATTTTATCGTGACAATATTATGCTTAACTCATTTGTCATTAATTTAATTTTCCTTTGTTGACAGACTGTGGATTCTCTTTTGGTTCGACATCACCTTCAGGTTGAAGCATGCCAGCAGCTGCCTTTGAGAGCTTTTATAGGCTATGTGTGTTTACTACCTTGGGAAAAGAAAATAAAGTTATTACAATATTTTTATTTATAAATAATAAGCACCTACTCAGTAGAAAGAAACCTACATACCTATTCATTGAGTATAAACAAGTAAAAACATAGCGGTTGTTATTAAAATGATATCGCGAATCGTCCGTCTACCTACTTAACACAATTACAGTACAATTTGTTCGCTTCCAGAAAAAGAATATTCCATTAGAAAAGTTTCCTGGAAGTTGCCAACAGAATTTTATTGTTGAGATTATTCGGAAGAGGAGAGTTCCGCGGAGACAATAAGATTAACAATACTTTATGTGATTGAAACATTCACTCGCATTCCGATAATTACGTAATTTATGCTTTATTTACTCTGTCGGGAATTTTTGTTAACAGTCAAATGAAAATAAATCACAAAGTGACTTGCACGTGGTATATGCCTGCCTAACTCTGACTATAAGTTCAAAACATCACAAAATAGTACCAGTACGTTCCGGTACTTGAGAGGTACGACGCTGGCAAAACAGTTAGTTCAAAATTCAAAAAAAAAATTCAAAATTCAAAATCATTTATTCAAATAGACCTTCGCAGGCACTTATGAAAAGTCTGACTCTAATACTCTAATACCGGTTCGGAAGGTTGCATTTGCTGAGAAGAGCCGGCAATAAACTCAGCAATTACTCTTTTCAAAACAAGCTTAGATTCATTACATAATATTTACATTCTAATCGCACTGACAACAATTGCGTGCCCCGGCGAGGCGGCAAAACTACAAATTCAAATTCAAATTCAAAAAGCATTTATTCAATTTAGGCCCTGATAGGGCACTTGTGAACGTTAACAAATGGCTCTACACCGGTTCCAAATACAACTTGAACTGAGAAGACTCCGGCAAGAAACTCAGCAAGTCTTTTTTTTTTTAAATATGTAAATAGAAGTATTACAATTACAAAATATATATAACAATAGCCTGCGAAGCGAACAATTCATTCAAATGCATTCTTGTCATCTACAAAATCAGAAACTTTATAGTACCCTTTCGTGCATAACTTTTGTTTAACTATCTTTTTGAATCTATGTATAGGTAGCTCTTGGATTTCTTTGGGTACTTTATTATAGAAACGTATACATTGCCCCTTGAAAGAGTTAAGGACTTTGCTGAGCCGAGTTAAAGGTACAGCAAGTTTGTGCTTATTTCTAGTGTTCAAACTATGAGTGTCACTATTCTTAGGAAAGTTATTTAAGTTTTTCCTCACATGAATAAGATTTTCATATATGTACTGTGACGACACTGTCATTATATTAATAGATTTAAACAACGATTAATAGATTTTTACAAAGTAGTCTGAATCTATATTTAATAAGTAAATAAATAAATGGCAAACTTAAGCAGACCAGCCCCCACAAGCAGCACCTGTTCACAAGTATGACGCGTGTGGCAGCCATCGCCCTCCTCGCCATATTGGAGGGAAGTGAGCGACCCGTCACACGACGCCGCCGCAAGCATCAGTTCAGTTCATTCACAACAGTGGTCACTTAACATCAGATGTGTGCCTGATTTTCAGCCTTTTGATATCAACCACGGTCTGAGCATTTTGTTGATCCAATTTAGGGTGCAATATATAAGTTCATTAGAGTATTCGAATCTACGACCTCTAATTCTTTGATCAATGCGATCACTAAGCTATTATTTCTCAAAACTGATACTACAAATTATTTCAATTCAACATTGCAAATAAACTACAGAATAATCAAAAGCAATGTTCACTCTGAGAGAACAGTTCTGTCCGTGTGAAACTAAAAATGTTATTTATTTTCCGCTCACAATCAGTGCGCATTCCTTCTTTATTGGTGGCAAGTAAAGCGGGTCGGACACCAGTCGGACGGGGCGCTGCGGCCGGACTCCGGACGCTTCAGTAATTCTCCCGCAGACGATTGCATTGAACATTGTTCCCGCTCTCCGATTGTTTTGTTTGCATTGTCCGTGCGCCGGTGCGGGGCGGCGCGCGGCGCGCGGCGGCGGCGGAGAAAGCGCCAACTTTTATCTTGCCGTTGTCTTTGAGTTCGGTCGTTGACTGTTATTTAACGGTCGGTGCCTACTTTGCTTTTGATTACAACTTTACTTTTCAGTTTCTCGGAAGTGTTGCACGCGACGTGCGGTGTGGCGCGGGAAACTACAAGTTGTTGTTTGTTGTTAGCTCTGCAACATACATTGTTCTTATCTTTGTTACGATTCACATTCAACCTGCTGACAAATTATTTGAAGCCTGGTGAATCAAGGAGTAAACTTAACTAGGTACTGTTCATTAATACCTTGGCTTTATGCTTCCGAGTGTCGGTCAGTTATCGCGTTCCTCCACTTGCTAAATCCCGTGATCGAGTCTCAAGTGTTCGCGAGCTCCCCTGACTGATGCGTCCATCGCTCACGATCAAATGCCCCATTTTTCTAACCTGCCATCACCCCCGCCCCCCAATCCTCCCCACCGTCCTACAGCTAAGACTGCAGCTACGAAGACAAATGACAATAAGTTATTTGTAAGCTTTTAATTCGTATTGATTATAAATCTGAAAACTTTCAGCAGTTGATCAATCAGTTCGATGGAGCTTAATCCCTGCTGTTGTCCAGCTTTTGTTAGAAGGTTATATTAATCAATTCGAAGTTGGATGCTTATAAGTACTTTATAGTACTTTATATGTATGTTATGTTTAAGTGCTTACGCCAAAATTATTACCCACGTAAATAATTTTGATTATAGTAGGCATTGCATTATATTATATATTCATATTAGAAAGATTAATTAAGAACTGAATTAAAGTCATTAAGTAAATTGATTACTTATCGTAAAATATAATTTTAATACACTTTTCAATATTTGATTGTATATGTCCTGTATCTAAATAAGTATAAATATTTTGAAGTATGTCAGTAAAAATCCAAAGCTGGCGAGAACATTAAAAGTTAGTATCCCTTGTAAAGTTACTTAGCAATGAACATCCCCGAGGCGAGGCACAGCAGTACAACATAACTTCTCACGGGTGGCGCGGCGCTCTGGCAACCGCCTTTCAATTCATTGGCCCTGATTCTGTTGTTCACAACTAAACTAATTTTAATGTCACTATGTCTCTTTCTAACAAAGAACATAAGAAAAGGATGTAAGAAATTTAGTTCTGTCAAATTAGTCTAATGCTTGTTTTCAATATAATTTTAGTCGCCATCTATCGCGGTTACGCCTAAATACACGCAAAATAAGACGGCAAAGATTAATTTGACAACTTAAAATATGTTCTATCCTTTTTCAACCATGTTCGTAAGAAAGAGATGAGATGTGACTAAAATTAGTTTAGTGCGATTTACAACAGAATCGGCACCATTGTCTCACCATGGTAAGTGATGATGTAGCCGAAGGTGCCAACAATACAGAAAGGAACTGGCTTTCAACTGCCAGAACAAATCGGCAGGGTCTTGGCGATAGATTTGCAACTTGAGGGTGGTTTTCTCGCGCGGGTGCCAGTGCAGCATCCGCTCGCTCCAGCGTCCATCGGTTGTACGAGCTAGGTGTCCAGCCCAGCGCCACTTCAAACAACAAGCTAGCTTTGCCGCGTCGATCACTTTTGTTCTTTTACGGATGTCAACATTCCTTTTGCGATCATTCAGGGTTAGGCCTAACATACTTCTTTCGGTTGATCTTTGGAAGGTTTGAAGTTTGTGTATCACTTCTGACGTTATGGGCCACTTTTGACATCCGTAAAGTAGAGTAGGAGTAACGATAGAGTCCATTGCTTTTTGCCAATGTGGTTTAGAGACCAATATGAGTTCCACCGAGCCTTTTTTATTCGCATAGCTATTTTTGAAGATGTTTTGGCCTAAGTATACATACTCATCGACGTACTCAATATTTTTACATTAAGATGACCATTGCATTTGTAAAATCTTATGGCCTATACCAAGACATATTATAGGTCCATTTAAAAACCTATATCATAGGTTTACTTGTTGTAAACAAAGGGGCTCGGTTGCGTGCGAGGTCAAAATGTTTCCGACGCGAGCTGCCAGGAGGTACCGGGGCGCATGCCTCAATCACTCACTGGAAGCCTGATACAAGTTTATTTTACTAATGTATATTCC
>OX596246.1:43082-64851 GCA_951394255.1 Polyploca ridens
ATGTCAAATAACGCGCTTATTAATAGCATTACACGCAGGTGAAGCTTTAGCATTAAATCAAAACAACTATGTAATCATTTTAGATATTTGGAAATATGTATAAGTATAATGGTAAGGTGCCACTATCTTGCCTTTGTGAATAGGAAAAAGCATAATTTTCATTTAAATAATAGAAAAAAATTAAGTAGGTGGACGTGTTTACCGCCTTTCAGGGTTTTCTTGCCGGAAAACTTTACTTATATCCGAACTACTTACCTACTTCTTTTTTCGTTGTTAGTGAAAAACGGGATACCTTTCCGCCCGCCCGTGTAACTGTGAATGTAACGACCATTGAGTTTTAAGCTTTAAAGACTATTGATAGAGTTGGAATTCATACGGCTTGGTATATTAAAGGGTGGATATATTGTTGGCACGGCAGCGGCTCGCAATGCACTCTCAAAGGCGAGTTTCCAAAGTGGAATTCCGGCGGGCAGTCGGCACTCGGCGCGGGCCGGCCGGTGCGGGCAGATACGTATGTATTAGAATTGTTGGAGCTAAGTAACGAGCCAAGTTTCGCGGAGCCGTACCACGTGCTACTAAACATGGTTCTGAGATGGTAATACTCCAAACATGCGTGTTGAGCGGTGGTACATCACTATTTGTCCGCGCCGGATTATTTTATTTTGTTAAATTTAATACAAAGATAATGATAAAAACACGACGATTAACTTAATATAAAGCAAGTCATTGTAAGGTTTTCCCATTATGAATAAAAACACAAAACTAATAATAGTATCTGTATCATTTAGACATGTTATTTTTTCAAGCATTTATAGCATTAATGTACAATTATGTTCGCTAAACGATTGAATATTTGATGCGATGGGCGTGACAGCTGTCGCTGATTGATGAGCGATATAAAAACTCTGCGGGCACGAGTGAGGCGCCGCGCCGCGATGTGACAAATTATATGAGCATTAAGTTTACTTCAATACAGCATGTAACAAATGTAATCATAATGTGATGGGTAAAGAAAATCAGTATGAAGAAGCACTTTGTTCGAATAAATAAATGATTTTATTTTTATGTCCGAGTTGTGTTGTCGTGATGGGTCCCATAGTATTAGTTGCAAATGTTTCAACATTATGGTTATGACTGAATTATGATATTTTGATACGTGTTTTCTCGCTTTGGTGTCAGCCTGAGTGTTCAATGTGTCGGATTTCTGTTAAATGTAATTGATTCATCGAATACCTAATAATTTATACATTACTACTTTAATTACGATTACTGCTATAATGCTAATAATCTGCGATTAACTATATTAATTAGACAATAATAGTTATTTATGCAACTGTTGTATAATAAGGGGTACCTATTCAAATATGAATGTAGGTTTATCACACTCGCTTCCCTTCGTGTGATAATAGTATCACATGAGGGTTTTAATAACTAATTATGTACAGTTGCATACAAGACTTTATCTACACCCATGATCATTTTTATAAACAACAAAGAAATACATTTCTGCAATTCTAATATCGAACCAAAATTCTAAATTCGAATAACCTTTTGAAGAAGAAATTTTTTTTATTACGGCGCTGTTATATTGAAACGCGCCTGCATGAAAATGTTCTTTTTTTGAAATTCATAAGGATACCACGGAGAATGTGGCTGTTTGATGAGTAAGGAATAGACAATGGGCGGAAGAAGCAAAAAAAAAAAGAGTTGCATAATGAAATTCAGTACTGTTTTGGATGTTATAATGGTTAGATGTTTTATTGTTGGCAATAAGCTAACTGTTTCAGGAAATTTTATGATTAATAGAGGATTTATAGCATGGGTGTAGATCAATTATTAAACAGTGATTCAAAACGCTATCTTCTTTATTTATGTTTGTGATGACCGCTGGCCTGTTCGTTGTATCAGCTGCAGGTTTGATTGCCACTCAGAAGAAACATTAAATTGTGTGCATGAGCGTGTAGTATAAAAGACAAGCTCTGTTTAATATTTATTTATGTATTATTCTGCTCTAAGTTTGTCTGCACTAATCAATCCATAGCGATGTGGGAGAGACTCATTCAGGCGAACGACAATAGCGGACATGTTCCATCGTCGCCCAGCAGAGCTCACCCGACACACGCCAATCTCAGCAGAGTACCTGCCGTACCACACAATACCTAAACACTAAATGTGTCTTCACGTTACTCAAAATCAAAACAATCGTATTCAAATTGGTGTTTTGCTTTAAAGAGCCTATTCATAAATCATCACGTACTTATATATTGTCTTGACTAATATTATCCAAACGTATAGTACGTGTGAAAATTAGTATTTAGCTAAGAAAAATGGGCAATAAACACAGCAATTACTCTTTCAAAACGAATTTATTAACATCTTTTCATTGTAGTCTCATCTCGTCTCCCAGGATAGAAGCCGATGGATCGAATTCTCATCATTTGCATAATAAATTTAACCTTATACATAAAGATCAACAAACCGAGCAAACATAAAATAAAATTATCGGCTAGTAAAAGTCATAGCAACAAGTTCCCAACTTTGTTCTATGTATCGTTTTCATAGGATAACCCTTCTGTACATACGCGTCAGGTGATGTGACCGGACGACTGCCCATCCGGGCGTGAGACGCGCGGGACCCGGGCTGCGGGCCGCGGGGTCCGGGAGCGGGGACGGGGTAAATGGAGGGTATCCCAGGATCAAAGGACTCTTTGTCTCCTTACGCCGAGGGATCCACAGATATAATCTGCTGCGACTTAACTCCTCTTAACTTTTATAAAAGTTTCGTGTGCGTAGTTCGCACAGTTTACGAGCTTTGTTTATCTTGTAATTTGTAAATTGAGTAGGTACAAGCAAAATGAAAAGCACAAGCAAACGAGGATTTAATAATATTAAAATGTATGTTAAGTTTAACAGTTGTCGCAATGTTATTCAATATTCTCATATAGCTCATAAAATTTATAACATACCATTTTTTATTGCCATGTCTAATTTTCTCGGGAAAATAACAAAGAGTGATTATTTGCTTATATATTCTTACTTTCAAGATTAATATGTCTATGAAAAAAACAATCAGAGTGTATTGTTATTTTGCTCGTGTCAATATCGGGAGATATTGTGAGCATAAATAGCGTGTTAGAGCGCGCGTGGAATAACAATCCCGCAGCGTATTGTTCGCGCGCGGGGAACATTCGGAGCACGGGAACTAAGGGATCATTGGCTATTGAACAACCCGTTATCGCAATCACTAGGCAATACACCTTACTATTTCCTTTTCTCGCATTATTTATGAATATCTGTTATATGAATTGGAAAAAAAAACTTTAAGTTTTTCCATTTTTCATTTCCGTAAAAACCGTATTCAGACTATTTCGATTAAAAAATAATACCCAAATCGCTCCAACCGTTCTCAAGTGATAAGTTAATATGTGCTTACGGTAAGTGACCAAAACGATCAGCATTTCGTTTTTATTTATAACTACTTCTATGAAAAATTCAAATTTCCCAATATCCTACCGTCCGTTTGTGTAGCGTCCGCGTGTGACGTCACAGCCGGGACCGGCAGCGCGTGGTGGCCGCGGCCTCGGCACCTGTCAAAACATCACCCTGTAGCAACTACTTTGTTTCGCCTTTTAGCGGCGCGGCGCCTCTCTGTTTACACTCGCCCATAGGGTTCGTTTCATTTGCTCAGTGTATTATATTTCGCGACACTATTTCTTTAGTTAAATTATTATTTTAGGGCGTTTCCTTATCAACTATGGCTTTTATTGTATTCTCCTTCTTTACGTAGCTCCATATATTTTAAAGCTCAAACCTAAGAATGAATATTACGGCACCTAATATCTGAGGAAATAAAGACGATCGTAAAATAATTGAAATGTACAAAATTAATCATACTATTATGATCTAAGCTGCGGAAGCCCGTAATCCTGAAACGAAAGACACGAATAGCTCGCTTAAAACATTCCTCATTCCGACTCTTCAACGGTATTCATTATTTAAACCAAAGCTGGGATTAAACATTAGCGCTTTTGGAATTTATATTTACTTCGCGGTAACGAATTATATTGCTATTTGTATAAGATTTTGCATGAACCTTCAGGCTCTCAAACTGTGCAATGCTTTCGAGATGGCGTCCGCGTCCCAGCGGATACGACACATTCTTACCCTAGTAGTAATCTATACTTGTAATAACGTTAGAATATATAATGCCTGCATTGTTAAGTTAACACATTTTTGGTCTAGATACAATTATAGTTTGAATTTGAAGCTGAATCCTGGCATATTTTCTTATATACGGGCACTTATCCAGTTGCTTAGTTATGCAGAGCTTGGATATTATAGATAACCAAAAACTGATTGATTACATCATGTCAATTGTACATATTATTCGGCCAAAATGTGAATAGCAATCAAATTAAATGGACTGGTTTTGCCCTGGAATTTATCTTATATTTTAATTCAAAGTAACGATCGACTTAGCCATTACGGCATGATTGAGAAAAAAACTTCGACAAAAACTTTCAATTACATCACTAGCTTTTGTCCCGTGGTTTAATACACGTCTCTGAGAGCTTATGTTTAGTAAAGTTAACACATTATAAATAAATATCCTGAGAAATACTTCACACATGGCTATCTGTTCCCAAACTAAACAGAGCTTGCACTATGGAAACCAAATAACTGATATACTACTTTAAAATCAAAACAAAAGTCATTTATTCAGTTTAGACCCTGATAAGGCACTTATGGACGTTAATTTGTTACATACAGTTGAATTTACTACCGGTTCGAAATACACTTAATATTTTTTTTAATTGTGGAAGAACGTTTGTAAATACATAATACACCCAGACATGTAGGTACTATTATTTATTCTGTGCCCAGACTCGGGCTAAGCAGACAACATCATGAACCTGCTGCTGCGTGATAGGTGGTTTAGGGTCGGCAACGCGCGAGTGATACCCCTGGTGTTGCAAGCGTCCATAGGCTACGGTAACCGCTTACCATCAGGCGGGCCGTATGCTTGTTTGCCACCTTAGTGGTATAAAAAAAAAATAAAAAAAAATCTTAACGTCAAGGGTATTTAAAAGTTTTGTATGTTTAAATTCAATTCATATAAAATGCTAATTAGGTCCAAGTCTTGCTTGTCATACAGCTCTTGTCCGTGGGTCCATAAGACTGTGCGTTATCAGTGCAACCAGTCGTGATACGGCGCTGAAAAAGTTGTTGAAGGATGGGGGCCAGGGGGTCGAAGAGGGGGGAGGGGTTGATGTTATTACTTCATTACGGAGTTGCCGAGTGGAAGTCGGAGCGGACGCGACGATCGGAACGACGGCGATTGCTTGTTTGCAACGTTTATTTCTTACCTACTCTTATTGATTAGATTTTTTTTAAAGGACACAATCATGATCACGCTCCAATATGTTCCGTGTACAAACTATAGGATGGAATAAAGAAACAAAACCATCAGTTTTGATCCTAGATTGACTGTCAAATAATTACCGAGCTTAAGGCGCCGATCCCACTGACATGAGATCTAGAGTTCCGAGTTCCGAGTTCTGCATTCCGCGTTGATTGTAAGCTATGTGGCGCCTTTGAAAGTAAAAAAAAGTGTATGATGTGTGATCAGTAGCGAATATTGCAGAACTCTAGAACTTTAGACTGCTTGCTGTGTGCACAATAGTCAACACGGAATGCAGAACTCGGAACGCGGAACTCTAGAACTCTTTCTATGGGATCGGCGCCTAAGGAGTAAAGCTAGTTTAGCCTAACTGTAGCAGTTTACCAAATATCTGTAAGACCTCTATAAAGTAAACTAAGTTTTAACAGCATTCTACGAATATTACCGAATATTTTTTTTATACTACTTAGGAAGCAAACAAGTATACGGCCCGCCTGATGGTAAGCGGTTACCGTAGCCTATGGACGCTTGCAACACCAAGGGCGTCACTCGCTATGTTATGTTTGATATGTCACTCGAATATGTTACGAATCTAACCTATGACCGTGGCATAAATAAGGTGGGGTATTGCGGACTGCGGTGATGTATGCGGCGCGCGGTTAACGGGAAGTAGATGTTTTGTTACCCGCGGGCGTGAACAAATCGCGCTCCACACGTGCCTCCGCATGCCCCCTCATACCCCCCCCCATCCTGACCGATGGACATCCGTCGGTGTTTTACTCTCATGAGGTTCTTTATGAGCCCTTTCAACAGCCTAAAAGGGTCCTTGAATTAACTACAATATTATTTATTGTACCTATGAGAAAATAAAAAATCTATTTGTATAATATTTTCTCTCTAAGGGTCAGCTCACACCGACATGAGATGACGCGACGCAGTGCGCACTTTTTATGATACTGGTGCCGATTCTGTTGTAAATCGCATTAAACAAATTTTAATCACAGCCCATCTATTTCTTACACACATTATTGAAAAGGATAGAAAAATATTTAAAGCTGTCAAAATTAGTCTGCATTTTCATTTGTGGGTAAATAGATGCAACTTTGAGGGCGACTAAATTTACGTTGAAAATAAGCATTGGATTAATTTGACACGACAAAATTTCTTACATCCTATTCTTCGTAGGAACGAGATACAGTGAGACTTAATTTAGTTGTGAACAACTGAATCAGCACCATTATAGAACTTTATTTACTAAACAAAAAAGTATACATATCAGTGAGAGAACTCGAATACGCGCGCTGCGCCTCGAGGCGTCGCGTCTCGGTGTGAACTGACCCTAAGACTTGACACGGGAAAACAACATAGCATAGTCGATACAATAAAAATATTGCTGAAACTAATCAATTTTTTTTTTACTGTTTATAGGCCACAATCTCACCATGGTAAGTGATGATGCGGCCGAAGGTGGTAAGCACACAAAGCCTAGAAGGAACTGACTCTCAAGTGCAGCTGTCGGAACACACCGAAAGGTGCTTGGCGACTGATTTTCAACTTGAGGGTGGTAGCCAGCCAGGCGGGTACTACAAAGTACCCTACCACCGTGCTATGGTTTCCTCACGATGTTTTCCTTCACCGAAAGCTCAAGCTCATTGAAGGATTCGAACCCGGAACCTTCGTCTCGGTATCCGACGTCACTACCACTGAGCTATCATCGCCTTAAAAACACTAGATGAACATCATCATGATTTAATACATATGATATATGTGAAAATTTAATGTTTTGTTATTAAATCAATTATGTATTACTAGTTTCTGCTCGCGGCTTCACCCGCTTGGAAACAAATGACATGTTTTTCTACAATAAAACAAAACAAATTCTTCCCGCTTCGAGGGTGGAATTATTAGAACGCTGAGACACGTATACATTAATTTTCAATCTTCAGCCTAAACACACAATTTGAAGATCCTAACTTCACAACTGACGGACTTTCATACAAACTTTCATTCACTATTTTAGGGGTGGAATTTCGAAAAAAGCCTTTCTTAGTGGATACCTACTCTTCACAAAGAATATATCCTCTAAATTTCATGTCTCTAGGACCAGCGGTTTAGGCTGTACGTTGATGTATCAGTCAATCAGTCAGTCAGTCAGGACTTTGAATTTTATATATATAGATTAATTATCTTATCTTCCAGCACGCTTTGTTCGTGTCCCAGTTAGATGTCACCAGGGCACGGTCGGTGCACACATGACGTCACACGTGCTGTCAGGAGGGGAGAAAACGGTGCGGATATCGGCGCGGATATTTCTATCGGATACACGTCGGAATCCACGCCGCGATATTGTCCGCTTGATTTATTGCGCACCTGGGTGGATTTATAACGCACCCGTAATGCTATTTTGGAGGGCTTCGTGTACATAGTTATGAGCTACATCAATATGGGGAATGTATGGGGTATATTGGTTTTTCATCGGGAAGTTTGGGTTTATTGATTAGATTACATGTAGGAATGTTGAACACGATTTCGGATAACTTATCAACCAGCTTCGGAGTGATGGCGATAGCAACCATGACGTAAAACAAGCTGAATGTAAAGGTGACACATCACACGAACAACTTGTGATTAATGAATTCACGTAGGTACTTATATGAAAGAGGAAGACCAAAGAAGATAGATTATGTGAACAATATGAGTAGGAAGGTAAGAAGAGCTGAAATGACGAATGAAAGGTTTAAATGGAAAGCATATAATATGTGGTGCAGAAAACGAACAATATGTTAGACCGTGTGTAAACACACTTAAATACTGATATGCTTGTACATGTGGTAACACTAAGTTTATATGGATACTTTTTGATAACAAGCCTGGCAACACTCTCTTCTACAAATGTCCGCCGAGCGAACTGTGTCGTGTGAATTCTGCTCTAATAAATCTAAAGTCATTATCTCAAACAGTCTTTCTTTTTATTAGCCCAACCCATCAGGTTATGGGCCCAGGGACGCAGTTTGTCCCTGATAAAATAGTTTTGCGAAATATATTACGTAAAAACATAAAATTTACACGACCGGCCGGCATAACCATAAAACCACACCATGGCTACAACAACCTCACTTTCTCTCGGAATCCCGGAAAAACTTCGCGGAATTGAAGATTACAACAACTGGAAGTTCCTGGTTAAAATGATCCTAATGCATGAAGACCTTTACGAATGCATTCAATGCGAAGAAGGAAGCAAAGATGAGAAAAAGAACCAGAAGGCATTGGCAAAAATTTGTCTATCAGTTGGCCCAACCGCATTGCCACATATTCGCAACGCGTCGACGCCGTACCAAGCATGGACCAGTTTACAACGTGCCTACGAGGACAAAGGGTTGTGCAGAAGATTGGGTCTGATGAGATCCATATTTGGTGTTAAGTTGAAGGACATGGGGAGCATGCAGAGCTTTGTCAATAAACTAACTGAGCTAGCACAGCAGTTAAATGACTGCACAGCAGTTTGGTTCACCGCTGGATGATGAGTTCCTTGCCATACTGATGCTCAGCGGATTAACTAATGACTATGACCCGCTGATCATGGCACTCGAGAACTCGAACGTGAAACTCACAAGTGAAGCTGTGAAGTCGAAGCTATTCCAGGAGCAGCAACGTCGGGATGATAAGTCTGAGCAACCTGAGATGGCCTTGTTTGCGAAGAAACCTATGCGATGCTTTCGGTGTAAGAAAGTTGGTCATTTCAAGAAAGATTGCACGAAGAACTATCCGAGTACAGTAAAGAGCTCGAAGATGGACAACAGGAGTGCTTCAACACACAAGGAGAAGTCATTGCTGTCTGCATTATCAGTGAAAGTGCAACATGATGTTTGGTATGTGGATTCTGGGGCTACCAACCACATGTGCAACAACCGTGAACTTATGTTTGACTTTCAAGAAAATAGTAAACAGTTGGAAGTTAATGTGGCAAATGGTCAAACTATATTAACCAAAGGCCAAGGTAAAGTGAAAGTGTATTTAAAAAATGGTTTAAGGACAATTAGTAATGTATTCTACATTCCTAACCTCTCTACAAACTTATTGTCTGTAAGTGAATTAAATAGAAAAGGTTATAGTATACATTTTAGTTTAAATAATTGTCAAATAATGTATGGTAAAGATACAATAGCTACTGCTTCTTGTTCAAATGGTATTTATCAACTTGATACTGTTAGGAATCAATTAGGATGTCAGGTAGGGTCTGAAGTTGCCATGAACTCTGCCTGTGAGCAGCCTGTGCTTACGGATGAGTTGCCGAGGGACGGTAAGGCTACAGTACCGGTGTCTGTGGGCAGCAGAGCTACACAAGAGGTTTGGCATCGGAGACTTGGACATCTCAACTCAAGAAGTATGAATGTGATGAAAAATGGACTAGTGACAGGTATGAATTTTCAAAATAAAACATTCGATCCTTGTATAGCTTGTATTGAAGGAAAGCAAACTAGGTTACCTTATCCTAAGAAAAGTAAAAGTAGGTCAACTGAGATACTGGGGCTGATTCACACAGATGTGTGTGGACCCATGCAGGTACCATCAGTAAATGGTGCAAAGTATTTCATTACTTTTATTGACGACTTCACTAGAAAAACTTTTATTTACTTTATGAAAAGAAAAGATGAGGTTTTTGAAAAATTTAAATTATTTAAAGCCCTTGTTGAAAATCAAACTAATAAGAAAATAAAAATTATTCGTAGTGACAATGGTGGCGAGTATATTAATGCTGTTTTCCAGGAACATTTGCAAGTATGTGGGATTAAACACCAGACAACAGTACCTCACTGCAGCGAACAGAATGGAGTTGCTGAGAGAGCTAACAGGACGATTATGGAGAAGGCTCGCTGTATGCTCCAGGACTCAGGACTCGGAAAACAATTCTGGGCTGAAGCTGCTAACACAGCTGTGTACTTGAAAAATCTTTCACCTACTAAAGCAGTGATGGGAGTGACTCCGGAAGAAAAATGGACTTCTATTAAGGCAAGTGTAGACCATTTACGCATTTTTGGATGTGTGGCATATGCTCTTGTTGAAAATTGTAGAAAGCTAGATTCTAGAAGCAAGAAATACATCTTTGTAGGTTATTGTGATGAAACCAAAGGTTACAAACTTCTAGATCCGAATTATCCAAAGAAATATGTCAAGGCAAGACATGTAACCTTCTTAGAAAATGTATTTCTGAATAAAAGTGTGTCACATGATGATAAATATAAAGATAGCATAGGGGTTTTGGAACTCATGGATAGTGAAACCAGTGATGCCAATAATATTGCACCACCTCATTCTCCTATCTCTAATAGTTCTCCAGGGACACCTGATGAGACTATAGTAGTGTCACCTAGTTCGTTAGAGTCTTCTTTAGGTGACATTCGATCTGATGACACAAATTCTAGAAGACAAACAATTTTTAATCTGAATGAAACAGAAAATTCATATGACACAGATAATTCGGCGGATTATACTTACATTCCAGGCCTCTCAAGTATTGATTCAGAGGATTCAAACGTGCCAAGCTTCGAAGACTGTCAAGACGGATTTGCTGGGCTGACCGAGATAATGGAAGAGAACATCCCTTATACGGTGGCAGAGGCAATAAATAGCAGTGAAGCTGCATATTGGAAAGAAGCGATACAAGATGAGTATAACTCATTTCTAATTAATAATTGCTGGACACTTGTTGATTTACCTAGAGATCAGAAACCAGTAAAGTGTAAATGGGTATTTAGCATAAAAAGAGGACTAAATAATGAATTGCTAAAGTACAAAGCACGCCTGGTTGCAAAAGGCTATACCCAGAAATTTGGAATTAATTATCATGAAACCTTTTCACCTGTAGTTAGGTATTCTACTATAAGAATATTGCTAGCTCTGGCAGCCCAGTATGACATGATGATCGAGCATCTAGATGTCAAAACGGCATTTTTAAATGGCAATCTCACAGAAACAGTATACATGGAGCAGCCTGATGGTTTTGTAGATAAGAAAAATGATAAGAAAGTATACAAGTTACATAAAGCAATTTATGGTTTAAAACAAGCGGCAAAGGCATGGTATGAAAAAATTAATAGTGTTTTAATTGATAAATTGAAATTTAAGAAATTGTCATCAGAGCCATGTGTGTATATTTATAAACATGATGATGAATTCATCATCATTGCCCTATATGTAGATGATATAATCTTCTTTTCATCTAAAAACTCGTTGAAAAGGGATATTATCAAGGAAAAACTAATGAATGAGTTTGAAATGAAGGATTTGGGTCAATCTAATCATATTCTAGGAATGAAAATTAGTAAGACATATGATGGTAAATTTACCCTGGATCAGTCTTCTTATATAAAACGGATTTTGGATAAATTTAAAATGTCAGAATGTAAACCTGCAAATACTCCTATGGAAGTAGGATTAAAATTACAGAAAGGACAGAGTGATAGCTGTAATTATGATTATAGAAGTCTTATTGGTTATCTAATGTTTTTGGCAGTTTGTTCCAGGCCTGACATATCACATAGTGTGAGCTATTTAAGTCAATTTAACAACTGTTTTTCTGAAAGTCATTGGAAGGCAGCCAAGAGGGTACTACGGTATCTGAGGGGTACCATAGATTATTGTCTAACATTTGAAAAAGGGAACATGAATATTACTGGATTCACAGATGCAGACTGGGGTGGAGATCAGCTGGACCGCAGATCCTATACTGGGTATGTATTTACTATAGGTAACTCTATTGTATCGTGGGAGAGTCGTAAACAACGAACAGTGGCACTCTCTAGTACTGAGGCAGAGTACATGGCGATTTCTGACTCTTGTAAAGAGGCTATGTTTTTACAAACTTTTATATTTGAGTGTACTGGTATAACTTGTAAAATATTACTGTATAATGATAATCAATCTGCTCAGAAAATTTGTAATAATTCTGCTTCTCATTCCAGAACAAAGCATATAGATATAAGACATCACTTTGTAAGAGACTTAGTAAATAGAAAATGTATTTCTCTTAGCTATCTTTGTACTGAAGATATGTTGGCTGACGTTTTCACTAAGCCATTAACAAAAGATAAACATAATAAATTTGTTTCTAAGCTTTTGAAATCATGTTAATTATAAAACATATGTATGTTTGGTATGTACCTTTGTTATCATACGATATAAGTTAATGTTTTGTTACTAGATATTTTGAACAAATGTTTAAGGCCTAGTATAATAGTAATTCAGTATTGTAATTGGTTTAAGGCCTAGTGTTAGACCGTGTGTAAACACACTTAAATACTGATATGCTTGTACATGTGGTAACACTAAGTTTATATGGATACTTTTTGATAACAAGCCTGGCAACACTCTCTTCTACAAATGTCCGCCGAGCGAACTGTGTCGTGTGAATTCTGCTCTAATAAATCTAAAGTCATTATCTCAAACAGTCTTTCTTTTTATTAGCCCAACCCATCACAATATGTAGGTTATACAAGTACAGATGAATTCATAAAGGGGTTTTAAAGATGATTTTTGTGCCATGGCGATGCTATTTACCTATATAAAAATAATTGTCTCGTGTAGTTAATTGAAACGTATTGCAAGTATGTAGTAGTGCGGGTTTGCAACCAGCGTGCAGTAGCACTCGATCAATCGGCCGCAGCGCAGCGCTCCTCCTCACAAATTGAACGATGACAAAAAGCTTTCAGATTCGTAGCTCCATCCGTCAATGTTTCAATAATTTACGGACCGGTATCCGTTAAGATTGATTAAAATTAAGACTCTTATATCTTTACTAATAATGAAGCAAAGACCTCAAAGCTTTGCATAGCAGACCCTTCCAATGGAAGTAGCTATCACAGGTAAAATTTTATTGGTAAGCAAAACGATTCGTTTTTGTTTATTGAAACCGGGCAATAATCAATTAGTGATACCATATCATTGATATTTTTGTCTTTTTCAACTATAAAATATATACAAAAATACTCAGATTACTTCTCAATATTCGGAATCCAAATAAAAAGCTGTTTTGTACATTTTAATCAAGGGAGTATGGAACAGCTTTATTTTTCAGAGATGATTCAGCCCCACTGATTTAAGATGTTATGGAAAAATTTTGAACGTGGGACCCGTTGATCGTGATTTCCGAATTCTTTAATTTCGTCTCGTAACATACTCGTCACTTTTTATGCAAACTACAAAATAAACAATGAATTCCCGCGGCCTCAGTCATGATGAGTAGTATATAATAATGTAGTCCACGCTGTGCGGCGCGGCGCGGTGGAGCGAGTGTCGGCAGCTATTACATAAATATAACGCGTGTAATCAAAGTAGCCCTCCGCACCCGAACATAAAATTGTAACGCAGTTCAAACACACCTAAAACAACAGTAGCTACCTCCGGCCGGCTCGCTCACGTTTTATAGCGAAAAATGTTGGCTTGTTAAATAATTATAGGTCGTAAAACTGCGCTGAGTTGTCTGCTTTCAGCGCTAGCCCTCGAGCGCTGAATTATACAGGTTTTACGATAGCTTATGCCTATTAGTTGTTATGGCCGTTATTATATTCATCAATGTAACGAGATTCGTGGAGCTCTGCTCCGGAATGAGATACGAGATCTCAGTTACTACATAAATAATTCCCCTGCAAAGAAGGTACGGGAACAGACTACAGCTACTATAAACGTGAAACATCTCTTTATTAAATTACAAAATAGTAATAAATAAGAGGTAAACAAGTGACTCAGGATTTTAGTTGGCGACAGAAATAACTGCAGTACAGGAGCCATAGTGCAGGTAATACCGCTGCTAGTGTGCAGATTAATGAGTAGCGACACTAACCACTATTAAAGCTGTGCTAATGTGCCGGTAGTTAATTCTTCTGTAATGGTTTCTGCTTAATGTACAATGCTATAGAAGCTAATACACATGTTTACTTATTAATTACGTATACGTATATAATTTGAAATATAGATTAAAATTCAAAATCATTAATTCAAATAGACCTTCGCAGGCACTTATGAAAAGTCTGACTCTAATACCGGTTCGGAAGGTTACATTTGCTGAGAAGAGCCGGCAATTAACTCAGCAATTACTCATTTCAAAACAAGCTTAGATTTATTACATAATATTATAGTATTTACATTCTAATCGCACTGACAACAATTGCGTGCCCCGGCGCGGCGGCAAAACTAAAAGGAGACTGAATCTCTATTTAATAAGTAAATAAATAGCAAACTCGGCGCAGCCCCCACAAGCAGCACCTGTTCACAAGTATGACGCGTGTGGCAACCATCGCCCTCCTTGCCATATTGGAGGGAAGTGAGCGACCCGTCACTAGTTCACCAGCAAGTGGCAATGAAAACATACTCGTAGTAAATAAACGACTGAGATGTAAATACTATAAATAATTTAAATAGAATTGAATTACCAAACTCTATAATAGAACTAAAATGAGTAATTACTGTTCATAATGCACTCAGTCGCGGATCATTGAGCTGGGTTGAACTGACGCTATACCTACAGTGGTTTTACTAATACTAGCAGGTAAGAACATGGCAAGCACCACACGAAAATTGATACATTTGTTACACAGCTTTACATCTTTCATCATATTAATGAAAAAGTAGGTATATAAAATATAACGTTCATGCAACCTTATTATTTTTACATTAACCCCAAGGTATATTTAAACAGTTATAAAAACTGTAGTTGTTTAGTAATTCAGTTAGTGCTATACGCGAGGCGAGGAGCGCAGTATCCTCGGAGCCAGTAGCGACTGAGCCCGCGTTATTACAACAGTAGAACAAATAAACGGTGCGGACAGACAAACTGCCGTTATTAATATTATTGTTTACTCGCCCACCTCGCCCCCGCCTCAAGATCACTTTACTCGCTACAAGAATAATAAATTTACGACATGGAGCACCCGCGAGACGCTAAGCGACCGAATGAAGCCTGTTTCGTCTCCTGAATTCATAATTGTCTCATTTCCGCGGACGCGTGAAGACCGATACTAGATACTAGCCATCGAGGAACTTATTGTTCCATGATAACTAGCCTACTGGCGAGCACATAATAAGAGAACGCTTTCGGTTGATTTTTGTCAGTTTGAAATGCAAATCGGTCCACTGGGCGCAGATAACGAGTACCGGCACAAAATCAACCGGCTCGTTTAAATATTCCGCCGATGTAATCTTTCGTTTTCCACTCTCGATAAACTGAATATAGGAACATTTCCATATTATTATTTGGTTGCGCTGCGGCCATTGTTCGTTTGTGGAAACTATTATTGTGTGTACGAGATCCACGCCGATGTCAATATCATTACAGCGCGCGCGCCGTGTGGGGGAATACGATGCTAAAAATATTGACGAGTGTTATATATTTATATATTGACCATGGCTTTTGTTTACCCATTATCTCACTATGGTTAGTCATGATATGTCCGCAGTCTACAAATATTAGAAGAGGTACCAACCACATTTTATCGACGATGATGAGCCTTTTTTTTTATACCACTATGGTGCAAACAAGCATACGGCCCGCCTGATGGTAAGCAGTTACCGTAGCCTATGGACGCTTGCAACACCAGGGGCATCACTCGCGCGTTGCCGACCCTAAGCATTACCACCGATTCGGCTCATACCAAAGGCACTCGACGTTAAAGTAATAGTGTAGCACTATATTTTTATTGTGGAGCTAGAGCGATTCTACGGGTGGTAATGACCAAAAGAAATTCTGAAATATGGTATATATTGAATAAACCTATACGTAGCCGTGCACTGACTCAAATAACAAACAAAAAAACAAAGCAAACGAGCGAAGCCGCGTATAAAAATAATATAATTGAATCCACATACATCGCATACATCTCGGCAGGTAGAGCGCGCAAACCGGCGTGAAGTTAGCAGCCAAAAGTTAGCAGCCAATATAATCCGACCAAATTAGGAAGAATCCAGAAAATTGCTTTATTTACCGTATTTACACTGGAAAATTGTTGAAAATATAAGAAAATGATAAAAACAATTGAAAAAAGGCCTAACAGGCGTTAAAATATTCTAAATAGACATGAATTCAGAATTAGCAAAAACACAAAGTATTTTGTAATTTAATCGGTTTTAAGAGTTCAAAAGAAAGAAAATTTAATTAATCACAAAAAATCACATAAAACCTTCGTACTGAATTAAGATTTTATGATCCCATGAAAGTTTCAGAGCCATAAATCGAACAAAAACAAACGTACGTAAAAATCATAAGTTTTCGTTTCTTAAGAAAGAGTATAAGATATCAAAAATGGCATGGTGTCACTCTAGAAATGTATTTATTTAAAAGATATATAAGTATACTAAGTAAATAATAACCTTCTATGTATTTACCGAGGGGATACATAGGTTTTATAGCCACCGGCAAAAATAATATCGACAAAAATCTTTCAATTGATTTTGATGGTAGATTAACATCTCAAGACTTGTCCATGTCACTCCAAATATGTATTTAGATTATAGATACATAAGTTAAGTAAGTACATAACAGCTTTCTATGAACTTAGCGAGGGGATAGCATATGTTTTTGAGCTGGCTGCAAAAAATATATATCAAAAAATTCCACTTTGATATTGATAGTAGATTAACATCTCAAGACTTGTCCTTGTCACTCCAAATATATATTTAGATTATAGATACATAAGTTAACTAAGTAAATAACCACATTCTATGAACTTAGCGAGGGGATATGATAGGTTTTTGAGCCGGCAGAGAAAAATATATTTATAAAAAATTCCACTTTGATATTGATGGTAGATAATCCCCTCAAGACTTGTCCTTGTCACTCTAAATATGTATTTAGATTATAGATACATAAGTAAACTAAGTAAATAACAACATTCTATGAACTTAGCGAGGGGACATCATAGGTTATTGAGCCGGCAGCGAAAAATATATTTAAAAAAAATCCACTTTTATATTGATGGTAGATAATCCCCTCAAGACTTGTCCTTGTCACTCTAAATATGTATTTAGATTATAAATACATAAGTAACCTAAGTAAATAACAACATTCTATGAACTTAGCGAGGGGACATCATAGGTTTTTGAGCTGACAGCGAAAAATATATCCATAAAAAATTCCACATTGATATTTATGGTAGATTTACATCTCAAGACTTGTCCTTGTCACTCCAAATATGTATTTAGATTATAGATACATAAGTTACCTAAGTAAATAACATCATTCTATGAACTTAGCGAGGGGATACATAGGTTTTTTAACCACCGGCGAAAATAATAACGACAAAAAATTCCACTTTGATATTTATGGTAGATTAACATCTCAAGACTTGTCCTTGTCACTCCAAATATGTATTTAGATTATAGACACATAAGTTAACTAAGTAAATAACAGCATTCTATGAACTTAGCAAGGGGATATCATAGGTTTTTGAGCCGGCAGCGAAAAATATATCCACAAAAAATTCCACTTTGACATTTATGGTAGATTAACATCTCAAGACTTGTCCTTGTCACTCCAAATATGTATTTAGATAATAGATACATAAGTTTTCTAAGTAAATAACATCATTCTATGAACTTAGCGAGGTGACATCATAGGTTTTTGAGCCGGCGGCCAAAAAAATAACGAAAAGATCTCTACTTTGATATTGATCGTAGATTAACATCTCAAGACTTGTCCTTGTCACTCCAAATATATATTTAGATTATAGATACATAAGTTTACTAAGTAAATAACCACATTCTATGAACTTAGCGAGGGGATATGATAGGTTTTTGAGCCGGCAGAGAAAAATATATTTACAAAAAATTCCACATTGATATTGATGGTAGATAATCCCCTCAAGACTTGTCCTTGTCACTCTAAATATGTATTTAGATTATAGATACATAAGTAAACTAAGTAAATAACAACATTCTATGAACTTAGCGAGGGGACATCATAGGTTTTTGAGCTGGCAGCGAAAAAAATATCCATAAAAAATTCCACATTGATATTTATGGTAGATTAACATCTCAGGACTTGTCCTTGTCACTCCAAATATGTATTTGGATTATAGATACATAAGTTACCTTAGTAAATAACTGCATTCTATGAACTTAGCGAGGGGACATCATAGGTTATTGAGCCGGCAGCGAAAAATATATTTAAAAAAATTCCACTTTGATATTGATGGTAGATAATCCCCTCAAGACTTGTCCTTGTCACTCTAAATATGTATTTAGATTATAAATACATAAGTAACCTAAGTAAACAACAACATTCTATGAACTTAGCGAGGGGACATCATAGGTTTTTGAGCTGACAGCGAAAAATATATCCATAAAAAATTCCACATTGATATTTATGGTAGATTAACATCTCAAGACTTGTCCTTGACACTCCAAATATGTATTTAGATTATAGATACATAAGTTACCTAAGTAAATAACATCATTCTATGAACTTAGCGAGGGGATACATAGGTTTTTTAACCACCGGCGAAAATAATAACGACAAAAAATTCCACTTTGATATTTATGGTAGATTAACATCCCAAAACTTGTCCTTGTCACTCCAAATATGTATTTAGATTATAGATACATAAGTTAACTAAGTAAATAACAGCATTCTATGAACTTAGCAAGGGGATATCATAGGTTTTTGAGCCGGCAGCGAAAAATATATCCACAAAAAATTCCACTTTGACATTTATGGCAGATTAACATCTCAAGACTTGTCCTTGTCACTCCAAATATGTATTTAGATAATAGATACATAAGTTTTCTAAGTAAATAACATCATTCTATGAACTTAGCGAGGTGACATCATAGGTTTTTGAGCCGGCGGCCAAAAAAATAACGAAAAGATCTCTACTTTGATATTGATCGTAGATTAACATCTCAAGACTTGTCCTTGTCACTCCAAATATATATTTAGATTATAGATACATAAGTTAACTAAGTAAATAACCACATTCTATGAACTTAGCGAGGGGACATCATAGGTTTTTGAGCCGGCGGCCAAAAAAATAACGAAAAGATCTCTACTTTGATATTCATCGTAGATTAACATCTCAAGACTTGTCCTTGTCACTCCAAGTATGTATTTAGATTATAGATACATAAGTTACCTAAGTAAATAACTGCATTCTATGAACTTAGCGTGGGGACATCATAGGTTTTTGAGCCGGCAGCGAAAAATATATCCACAAAAAATTCCACTTTGACATTTATGGTAGATTAACGTCTCAAGACTTGTCCTCGTCACTCCAAATATATATTTAGATTATAGATACATAAGTTACCTAAGTAAATAACAGCATTCTATGAACTTAGCGAGGGAATATCATAGGTTTTGAGCCGGCAGCGAAAAATATATCCACAAAAAAATCCACATTGATATTGATGGTAGATTAACATCTCAAGACTTGTCCTTGTTACTCCAAGTATATATTTAGATTATAGATACATAAGTAACCTAAGTAAATAACTGCATTCTATGAACTTAACGAGGGGACATCATAGGTTTTTGAGCCGGCAGCTAAAAATATATCTACAAAAAATTCCACTTTGATATTGATGGTAGATAATCCCCTCAAGACTTGTCCTTGTCACTCCAAATATGTATTTAGATTATAGATACATAAGTTACCTAAGTAAATAACAGCATTCTATGAACTTAGCGAGGGGATATCATAGGTTTTTGAGCCGGCAGAGAAAAATATATTGACAAAAAATTCCACTTTGATATTGATGGTAGATTATCCCCTCAAGACTTGTCCTTGTCACTCTAAATATATATTTAGATTATAGATACATAAGTTACCTAAGTAAATAACATCATTCTATGAACTTAGCGTGGGGACATCATAGGTTTTTGAGCCGGCAGCGAAAAATATATCCATAAAAAATTCCACTTTGACATTTATGGTAGATTAACGTCTCAAGACTTGTCCTTGTCACTCCAAATATATATTTAGATTATAAATACATAAGTAACCTAAGTAAATAACTGCATTCTATGAACTTAGCGAGGGGACATCATAGGTTTTTGAGCCAGCAGCTAAAAATATATCTACAAAAAATTCCACTTTGATATTGATGGTAGATAATCCCCTCAAGACTTGTCCTTGTCACTCCAAATATGTATTTAGATTATAGATACATAAGTTATCTAAGTAAATAACAGCATTCTATTAACTTAGCGAGGGGATATCATAGGTTTTTGAGCCGGCAGAGAAAAATATATTGACAAAAAATTCCACTTTGATATTGATGGTAGATTATCCCCTCAAGACTTGTCCTTGTCACTCTAAATATGTATTTAGATTATAGATACATAAGTAACCTAAGTAAATAACATCATTCTATGAACTTAGCGAGGGGATATCATAGGTTTTTGAGCTGGCAGCGAAAAATTTATTCATAAAAAATTCCACTTCGATATTTATGGTAGATTAACATCTCAAAACTTGTCCTTGTCACTCCAAATATGAATTTAGATTATAGATACATAAGTAACCTTAGTAAATAACTGCATTCTATGAACTTAGCGAGGGGACATCATAGGTTATTGAGCCGGCAGCGAAAAATATATCTACAAAAATTCCACTTTGATATTGATGGTAGATAATCCCCGCAAGACTTGTCCTTGTCACTCCAAATATGTGTTTAGATTATAGATACAAAAGTTAACTAAGTAAATAACCACATTCAATGAACTTAGCGAGGGGACATCATAGGTTTTTGAGCCGGCAGCAAAAAAAAATATCGAAAAATTGTCTACTTTGATTTTGATGGTTGATTAACATCTCAAGACTTGTCCTTGTCACTCCAAGTATGTATTTAGATTATAGATACATAAGTTACCTAAGTAAATAACAGCATTCTATGAACTTAGCGAGGGGACATCATAGGTTTTTGAGCCAGCAGCGAAAAGTATATACACAAAAAAATCCACTTTGATATTGATGGTAGATTAACATCTCAAGACTTGTCCTTGTCACTCCAAGTATATATTTAGATTATATATACATAAGTTACCTAAGTAAATAACATCATTCTATGAACTTAGCGAGGGAACATCATAGGTTTTTGAGCCAGCAGCGAAAAGAGTATACACAAAAAAATCCACTTTGATATTGATGGTAGATAATCCCCTCAAGACTTGTCCTTGTCACTCTAAATATGTATTTAGATTATAGATACATAAGTTAACTAAGTAAACAACCAAATTCTATGAACTTAGCGAAGGGATATCATAGGTTTTTGGGCTGGCAGAGAAAAATATATTTACAAAAAATTCCACTTTGATATTGATGGTAGATTATCCCCTCAAGACTTGTCCTTGTCACTCTAAATATGTATTTAGATTATAGA
>OX596246.1:65051-182930 GCA_951394255.1 Polyploca ridens
AACTCTGCAATTCCAATTATTGTTCTGCAATGTTTATAGCTGCAGATTTTTAAATGACATTTTGGGTTCTAAATTAAACAACGACTTTGAAGTGCAGGCGTAAACCTTATGTAATAGTTTTATTGCGGCGTTTTACTTCTCCATACGATGATATAATAGCTGAGATTTTTTTTAAACTTGAGTTTTTATCATGTGTCAAATAAAAAAAGACATTGTAATGATAGTACCACATATTTTGTCAGAACATCATAGTTCTGATGGTATAATTTCGCGATATTCGGAGAATTTCGTTCGTATCTGAATTGAGATTGGTCTTCTATGGCAGTGCATCGCAATTACTAATAGTATAAATGCAATAGTAGTGGTAGTCTCAACTCGGCTCGGAGGTGGGCGGCCGCGGCGCAATTAACGCGACACAAAGCGTCCCGGTGGCGCCGCGCACCCGCACCCGCGCCCGCACTACACCGCGCCGGATAATTATCCGCGCTCAATGACTCCGCGACTACATTCATAATTTTGATTGTCAATTAATCACGCATATTTACATTAATTAAGCGCAATTAAAACGTAATTGTGTGCACTTGCTCTATAACAAAAGTATCTTTGAAATGAGATATTTTTAGTTTTACAGTAGAGTAACGAGCACTTTTGAAATCGAACACTAACAATGTGCGTTTAATAACAAAGCGTACACATACAGTTTAGCTCCACACACATACACATATACGACACACACACACACCACATGAGCGGTACGCGACGTGAATATTAAATAACAAGCGACGAGCCGAACCCTCCCTGTAGCAGTGCAGTTATTCGCTCGCAGTGATCAACAAAGAGAAGTACGTACATTTGTAGCATTTTTCTACCAGAGCTCGAGTAGAACTGCATCGCACTAACAATGTTATCGGCCGACCACGGAGTAATCACGCCGGGTATAGCAAATAATACTTAGTAAGTAAGGTTGCAAACAAGCATACGGCCCGCCTCATTGTAAGCGGTTACCGTAGCCCATGGACGCTTGCAACTTTATGTGTGTATAGACCTCCTGCGTCAAATTTTACTTTGTTTTGTTCCATAATGGAACAAATACTTAGTAAATTATCAAAATGTAATAAGTCAGTAATTATTTGTGGTGACTTTAATATTGACATCCTAATACCCTCATTAGATAGAAATAATTTTATTACGTTATTTAAATCATTTAATATGTCTCATCTATCAAGAGGAAGTAGTAGCCGTCACTCTCGTGGTGAGCCCACGATATCTTGTATTGATAACATAATAACCAACAGTAACGTTTTAGAGAAGTCAATAATAAGTGGCGTCCGTTCGGATCATTTGGCCCAATTAGTAAAGTTTCCGTGTAAAAAACTTAGTTCATCCGTAACGAAAACATTTAGGTCAGTTAATAAAACAAGATTAAATAATTTCAGCGTCAATATGGATTATAAAATTAGTAACACTACATATACTTCTGATGATCCAAATGTAAACTATGAAAAAATATTTAAAGATATTTGCAACGAATTTAATGTATCTTGTCCAATCAAAACTAAGAAGGTAAATAATAATAAACTTCAATTCTGTAACTGGGCAACTAAAGGAATCAGGAAGAGTAGGGATAACATGTATGATCTTTACCATCAGAGATCTTACAATAGTAATGAAAACTTTCATATATATGTTAGAAACTATTCCAAGATATTTAAACAGGTTTGTATTCGAGCAAAGGCCATCTACACAGGCAATAGGGTAAATAGTTCTAATAATAAAATTAAAACAGTGTGGCAGATTATTAATACAGAGACTGGTAAGAATAAAATCAAAGATAATACTTTTTCTCTTAAAATTAATGATACATTAATCTCAGGTAAATTAGAAGTAGCATCTGCTTTTGAAACTTTTTTCTCAAATATACCTATGGAGGCTACTAAAAATCTTGCTTCGTCTTCCACGTTAGCAGAATCGATTTTACAGAATAATTTTCAACAAAATATTCCAGACTTCGCATTCACCCAGGTTAATGACTATGACATTATCACGGCTTTTAAGTCACTAAATATGAAAAATACAGAAGACTTATGGGGTTTGTCAGTTAAGGTTATACAGTCAATTATTTTCAATATTGCCCCTATTTTAGCCCTAATTTTTAACCAATGTCTCGAACAGGGCAACTTTCCTGACTTAATGAAATACAGCAAAATTGTTCCAATCTTTAAATCGGGATGTAAAAACAATCCCTCAGATTATAGACCTGTTTCAGTACTTCCTGCATTAAGCAAGATTTTTGAAAAGATTGTGCTAAACCAAATGTTAAGGCATTTTAATAACCACAAGATACTCCATGATGATCAGTTCGGTTTTACAAGAGGTAAGTCCACTACGGATGCGGGAGCTAAACTTATTAAGAATATTTTTCAGGCCTGGGAGTGCTCACACGATGCTATTGGTATCTTTTGTGATCTCTCCAAGGCATTTGATTGCGTAGATCACCAAACGCTAGCTCTTAAACTTATGTTATATGGAATTCGCGGAGTGGCCCTCGATCTTGTGGTTTCCTATCTTCCAGGGCGCCAACAAAAAGTAGGAATCAATGGTAGTGTGTCATCGGGCTCCTTAGTCAAATTAGGCGTACCTCAAGGCTCGATTTTAGGCCCATTTCTGTTTCTAGTTTATATAAATGACCTACCTTACATGTTGAAAGAACTATCAGATGTCGTTTTGTTTGCAGATGATACGTCTCTGATATTTAAAGTAGATAGAAAAGAGAAAGACCTTTTAAAAGTTAACCACGCTCTGGAAACTGTGTCTCAATGGTTTGCTGCCAACAATCTAATGCTAAATTCTAAAAAAACTAAATGTATAAGATTTTCATTACCAAACGTACCAAAAGTTGATACCAATGTTATTGTGGACGGTACTAAACTTAATGTAGTAGATAAGACTGTTTTTCTTGGTCTGACCATAGACTGTAGATTGCAGTGGGGTGCTCACCTGGAAGCCTTAGGTGGTAAACTGAGCTCCGCTGCTTTTGCAGTCAGCAAAATAAGGCAACTGACGGACATTAATACAGCCAGATTAATTTATTTTGCATATTTTCATAGCCTTATGTCTTACGGTATTTTGCTGTGGGGTTCTGCCGCAGACTTGGAATCAATTTTTGTATTGCAAAAAAGAGCAATTCGCGCCATCTACTGTTTGGGGTCTCGCGAATCTCTGCGAAAGGTATTTCCGGAAATTAATATATTAACTTTGCCCTCTCAGTACATTTTTGAAAATATTATGTATGTTCGTAAAAACATTAATTTGTTTCCAGTCAATAGTGATTATCACGATAGAAACACTAGAAACAAAGACAAAATAACTGTGCCTAGATTTAGATTAGCTAAAGTAAATAAGTCCTTTCTTGGGAATTGTATCCAATTTTACAATAAAATTCCTCATAGCGTGACCAGTATGTCCTTTTTTAAAGAACAATGGGTCAGGTTATATGAAACGCGTCCCCAGAATGTAGCACTATAAGCTATGGTGGAGATTGTTGGCCACATCGAGGGCATCATATCATTGTATGACACCAAGTCTGGATTCCATGGGAAAAAAAAAATATTCACGGTTAAAGCAAACAAAATACTGTGTAACTTTGTTACCGTCTCGCATTATTATAGAAACGTTTCTGGTTTTAAATCATTAGATATGCTAATCCAGAGTATAATCTATCTGTTTGCTAAGTTTCACCCACATCTGATTAGCCATTTTGGAGTAATTTAAAAATAAATATCGACAAAATCTTAAGCATTTATTACTTACATTACTGGGGTCAAGAGCAAATATTATTATTCTTTCTTTTTTAATTGGCACAGCAAACAAGTAAACTTACATATTACCTACCTACTATATGACATTTTGTTACATTGCTGTTCTATAAGAGTAATCAGTCCCGTTGTCCACGTATTGAATGAACTTACGGGTAACGTACTTTAATGTTTTTTAATTAAAAAGTTGAATGCTGAATTATATTACATTTTCCAGCTAATTTACTGGACTGATATCAATAAAAATTGGCACAAGCGGTAGCATAGAGCCTAGAGATGGACACGCAATACTTTTTTCTCAGGAACACAGGTGATGCCACAAGGCACAGCTAGTACTTTAATATTATAAACATGAAAGTGGATTTCTCTGTTTGTTATATTTTCACAGCTAAGACACTGGATGGATATCGATAAAATTAGTTCCATGCTATCTTTCTCGTAGCATGGAACTTGAAGATGGAACTGCAATACTTTTTTCATAGGAACATGGTTAACATTAATATGGTCAATGCGAAAGTAGATCTGACTGTTTGTAAAGTTTTCACAGCTATGTTACTGGACCGATATCGATAAAATATCAGCAGAAAGATAGCTAGGACCCTGGAGATAGCCATACATTTACTTTTCAGCTGAAAACGCGATTGGGATCGCTGGTATTGAGTATTCTGTGCCGCAGGGCATAGCTAATAATAACAAAAAACAATCATCACCAAAGGAACATTTTTGTAACTTCAAATGTGAATATCTTTTTTCTCCCATGGAATTCAGACTTGCTGTCATAGAATAAAATAATGTGCTCGACGAGACCTACAATTACCACTATAGCTCATCGTGCTACAGTCTGGGGACGTTTTTACCCATTATCCTTTAAGGAACATATCAAAAAGCGGTTGTTGAGTAGGGCCTATTATAAAGTGTCTCATTATATTGACGACAAGGATGTATGGAAGTAGTTTCTCTCTGCACCTGCTTCACTTAGCAGCTAGTTCAAGGTCCATTTTAATTCTAAGTATGCTATTATTATTATAAGTTATCTTTTTTTTATTTTTTGTTTAATTTACAGATTATTACTTATAGTAATTAATTCAATTTAATGTTTTTCATTTATTTCTAAATTCTTCAATAGATTATGTCTGTCTCCTTAATTGTTATATTTTCTATACATATACCTAAATGATATTTAGTATAAACTTGTCAATAGTCACAGTGATAACAAATTGCGTGTTTAGTAGTTTCCCTTTAGTTTATTTTTTATTTCTAAGCCAGACTTAAGTAAGTCATGCTCACTTTAAGGCCTTTGCTTGCGGCGGCGTCGTGTGACGGGTCGCTCACTTCCCTCCAATATGGCGAGGAGGGCGATGGCTGCCACACGCGTCATACTTGTGAACAGGTGCTGCTTGTGGGGGTTGGTCTGCTTAAGTTTGCCATTTATTTATTTACTTATTAAATATAGATTCAGTCTACTTTGTAGTTTTGCGGCCGCGCCGGGGCATGCAATTGTTGTCAGTGCGATTAGAATGTAAATATTATGTAATGAATCTAAGCTTGTTTTGAAAAGAGTAATTGCTGAGTTTATTGCCGGCTCTTCTCAGCAAATGCAACCTTCCGAACCGGTATTAGAGTATTAGAGTCAGACTTTTCATAAGTGCCTGCGAAGGTCTATTTGAATAAATGATTTTGAATTTGAATTTGAACACCAGGGGTACCGATCGCGCGTTGCCGACCCTGCAGAAATCTTACTGCTTTCCACCAGAAATACTTAGTTGAGGTATTTTAGCCAATAGAATCGCTCGATTTCACTAGCTTAGTTGATTTTAGTTTAAGTAAGCGACTCTACGTGGAGAAATTAGTTACTGTGTAAATTACAGCCAAACTTAGTAGTTTACGGCTGCTGTGTAATTGTCGGCTAACTATTTTATGCCGTTTTTTCAATTAGTATAATCAACAAGTCTCCCAACAGCCAGAGAGATAAATTACAGTAGGGTCCAACACGCACGCCCGCCATGGATTGGCAGATTTCACGAGCCGTTAAACTTGACTTCTCAGTTTCCTTGCGATGTTTTCCTTAACCGAAAATCCAGCGCTGAATCCGTACGTAGATTTAAAGCTCAGAGGAACGTGGCAGTGACTTTAATTCCAATGCATTTACCAAAAAATCCAATGCAAAACTGAGAATGAACAATGATAGTTGATAAAAGTGGATACAGATGCACTTTTATCAACTATGATCATTGTTCATTCTCAGTTTTGCATTGGATTTTTTGGTAAATGCATGATGATGCATGCATAATGCATGATTTTTAAGATTAAGTTAAGATAGTAGATTGCTCATCGTAGAATTCTACAGGGTCAACGGTCCTTCGTCTCGAAGGTCCATAACTAATAATTAATAGCTGTAATAAGCCGGGCAAGTCCCAAGAGCTGCGGAGCTATAAGCGCTAGTAAACTCCGCAGTAACACTTTACGACCTGAGTCATTGGCAACTATGCAAAGTGAATTTAATTAATTCCAGTTCCAATCTATTTCCTCGCACGTCGTTACGCCCGCCACCGCCACATCAAGCCACGCCACTGCCACGCCGCGCCCCGTCGGAACATAAAGTACGGACAGGATTATTACCAATTTTCCGAACGTATCGACATTCAATGCTTTAACTGGATCTTCGTTAGTTGCCTAATCATGTCTAGCGTGGTCCAAACTGTATCATATCATACTTACTACTATTTGTTCATTTCTTTGTTTCTTCTTGAAGCCTGGTCGGCGCAACCAATCGTGATGTTTAGCACGCAGATAAAGCCAGCAAACATAGCCAGGAATAACATATAGATAGGCCTCGGGAAGAAGGTTCCTCAGGAGAACCGCGGAACCATCAATGCACTTTTTATGCTGAGATTAAATCCAAAAAGGAAGATGCCGTATCCAAAGAAGAAGAAAGAAGTAGAAGACGTAGTTTTGTTGTACCATATCTTCCTAATTCCAATTTATTTAACCTAAACATAATTTAAATATATATCTTCCATCTGTTTGCTATCATTAGATTACTAAGTAATTTAACTCATCTTATTGGAAGTTGGCACAAGTCTTCTCCGGGGAGTGGACATTGGGAAGGTCCTTCAAGGAAAGCGCAGGTCCTAGTTTCCAGATAACTAAATGAACTCGTTGAATTTTGTTATATTAGGTCTTTACCTATGAAATTGCCGTTTTGTATGAAAAAATTTAAAGGAATTTTTTTCATGTATTTTTTATTTGTATTAATCAAAGTAATCACCCATGCAATCAATGCATCTTTGCCAACGCAGTGGCAGTTTATTGATGCCCTTCTTAAAGAAATCAGCTGGACGGGAGGCAACAAATTCTTCAAAGGCATTTTGTACTGCCTCTCGGGTATTGGATTTTTTTCCCGCCAATAAGCTATCCAAATTCTGGCAGTATGAGGTCACGCGTTATCGTGCAGGAGCAGCGGAGACGAGCGATTGACCAATGCTGGTTGGAGATGTGCCAGCTTCTCCATCATTGTGTTCAGTTCTTCACAGTACACATCTGCAGTAATGCTCACCCCGTTTGGTAAGAAGCTGTGATGAATCACACCGGCGCTAGACCACCAAACAGTGACCATTACTTTTCTAGGGGTAAGTTTTCGTTTAGGGCATTGTTTAGGTGCTGAACCAGGATCCAACCAACTTGCTGAGCGCTTGCGGTTATCAAACAGAATCCATTTTTCATCGCAGGTAACAATGCGGTTCAAAATTCCTTCATTTGTATGTCTGTTGAGCAGTGCAAGGCACGTTTCGACGCGTACTTCGCGCTGGCGATCATTGCGTTCGTGGGGCACCCATATGTCAAGCTTTTTTACCTTGCCAATTTGACGCAAATGGACCAATATTGTTTTTACGCTAACGTCGAAAGCTGCTGCTAATTCAGCCGTTGATTGTATATCATCAGCTTCCACAATCGCCTTTAATTCGTCATTGTCGACCAAAGTCTTCGGACGACCGCGAGGTTCATTTTTAAGGTCGAAATTCCCAGAACGGAAGCGAGCAAACCAATAATAGGTGGTGCGTTGGTTTGTAGTGTTAGCTCCGTAAACGTCGTTGATGTTGCGTGCCGCTTGTGCCGCGTTGCTGCCACGACGGTACTCATATTCCATAATTACTCTGCAGACTTTGAAACTATATTTATTCTGCAGAAAAGTGCAATTCGCGCAATCTATTGTTTGGGTCCTCGCGAATCACTACGAAGTCGATTCAAGGAATTTAAAATTTTAACGTTACCGTCACAGTACATTTATGAAAATATTATGTTTGTCCGTAAAAACTTAAATTTATTTGAAATTAATAGTAGCCGCCATAACTTCAATACAAGAAATAAAGATAAAATTGTGACACCTAGATTCAGGTTATCTAGAGCTAATAAGTCTTTTCTCGGAAATTGCGTTCGATTTTATAACAAAATCCCACTCGAAGTAACTAAAATGTCTTATGATAAATTCAAAGTTTTCATAAAGCAGAGGTTAATTGACAAAGCCTACTATAAGGTGGCTCATTACGTGGATGACAAGAATATATGGTTGTAGTAGCTTCTCTCTGCACTTGCATCCCCCTGGCTAAGTGACAATTGTACGAATAAGCATAAAATAATAATGTATAATATATTGTATAAGTATTTGGGAAAAAAGCTGTAATATTAAATTAAAAGATCTTCCACAAAAAAAAAACCTTGCTGAGTTTCTTGCCGGAGTCTTCTCAGTTTAAGTGTATTCCGAACCGGTGGTAAATTCAACTGTATGTACATAACGTTCATAAGTGCCTTACTAAGGCCTAAACTGAATAAATGACTTTTTGATTTTGATTTTGACTCGAATTTGTAACGTATCCATGATGACGAAAAAGATTGAAATGCGATGAAAATCTAACACTAATCAATAAATAAATGACTATTTTTGGAAAAAGAATTCCATGTTTTTAAAATAAAATTAATTTGAAATTAGAATTCTTAGCCAAACAAAAATTATTTTGATTTGAAATGGCCAGTACTGCAGAACGGCAATTTCATAAGTAAAGACCTATTATTTCTGAACTTATATAGTGCGTATTGTCATACATGATGACCCCTCCCCACCCCACCACACACCTCGCCCCGTGCAGTGTCGGAGGATCTACTAATTTAAACGCTCTTCAATGCTCCGCTAGTCTTCTATTTGCAGTTTAATCTCCTTTGCTCGCATTACGCTCTTTGAATTTACGTCGCAAAAGAAAATTTCCGGATTATTCCGTTCAAGAGAAACATGGAGTATTATTTCTATTCGCTGTTTACTACTGCTACGTTCAGTTCAGTATAATTCCGTTAACTCTATATTTGAGAAGCTTAAGTTATATTGGGCATGTTGGTTCTGTACATTAAACTACTTTTTTTTGATGTACCTAATATTGTTTTTACTAGTCCACTATTCATTATGACTCATATATACCGCGAGTAACGGCAGAGCGAAATAATACTTTCAGAATATATAGGGTAGCTTAAGTGTTAATTCATAGTTAACTTAAAACTCCCGGACCTTCAACAGTTTCAGAGAAAAAGAACATTAAAGTTTACATCAAAAACGTTCTTGCTCACCTCTGAAATTAGTCAACAAACTGTACGTCATTAATACATTGAAATATGTTGACAGCGGCCGCTTGGCCACTCGGCCTTATGCAATCAACAGTGTTCCAGGATACATTCATTTATTATGTTAAATGTGTTTCAATTCAATATTTTTACAGGTGGTTCTCTCTACTATTTACATGCATTTGAATAACCTTGAATATTGTTTCGGTCAGCCGTTACACGCCGTATATTTCCGCGTCCAGCTCTACAACCATTCTAATAACGAAAAAGAAACAGCAAGACGTTCTCACGAGATAAGATAACTCATTAGCATTCGCGTTTGTCTGTTTATTTGTGGAACAGCGAGCGTATAATAATTTATTTATTTGTCGAGAGTAGCGGCGCGTCGGCGGCGGCGCGGTGGCGGCTGAGGTCGTAGAAATGAACCTTTTCGCCGAGAACAAATATTTAATTATGTTAATTATCAGTGGATTACACTCGCCGCGATAACACACCGCTGTTTATAAACGCTACCCTTGTACTGCGCCTCAATGGCTCGGCTGAAGTACTCAAACTGTTTATGTAGGCCACCCGCCATATTTTATTCGTTGCTTCAACAAAAACAAATCTTTTTATTGCTGTAACCCGGCTTGTAAAGGTAATTCATGTAATTACGTAAATATTTAATAATAATAAAACTTCATTAGATTGTATTGTAACTTCCATTGTATTAGGTATACACCTGCTGTTCTTGATACTAATATTAAAGCGTATTCTACCGTCTGTTTAATGGGGAGTGGTCTTAAGAATACTTTTTGACCTGGTGCCATCATCATCTTTCTACCGTCGCACTCATCATTATATCAGCCCATGGATGTCCACTGCTGAACATAGGCCTCCCCCATTGATTTCCACTTCGAACGGTTCTGGGCCGCTTGCATCCAGCGGCGCCCAGCGACTCTGACCAGGTCGTCGCTCCACCTGGTGGGAGGTCGTCCCGCTCGGCGCTTTCCAGTACGTGGTCGCCACTCGAGAACCTTTCTTTCCCATCGGTTATCGGCTCTTCGAGCGATGTGGCCTTCCCATTGCCACTTCAGCTTACTAACTCTACGAGCTATGTCCGTCGTTTGCGTGCTCCTACGAATGTCCTCATTACGGACCCTGTCACGTAGAGAAATTCCGAGCATAGCTCGTTCCATAGCTCGCTGAGTGACTCTAAGCTTATTTATGCGGCCAGCAGTAAAAGACCACGTCTCTGTCCCGTATGTCATCACTGGTAATACGCACTGATTGAAGACCTTTGTCTTCAGACTGATGTATTCGGGACGTGAAGATATGCCGTAGCTTCCCGAACGCTGCCCAGCCGAGTTGGATTCTTCGATTGACCTCTTTGTTGAAGTTGGACCTACCTAGTAGGACAATTTGTCCTAGGTAGACATACTCGTCTACAACTGCGAGAACAGTGCTCCCAACAATCACCGGCATTGGCGGAATATGAACATTAGACATAATTTTTGTCTTGTCCATATTCATTTTGAGGCCTACCTGTTGGGAAACTCTGTTGAGGTCATTGAGCATGATGTTCAAAGCTTCCAGCGATTCCGCCATTATGACTATATCGTCGGCAAATCGAAGGTGAGTGATGTGTTCGCCATTGATGTTAATGCCATATCCTTTGCAGTCCAAGAGCTTGAATACATCCTTCATTACAGTGGTGAAGAGTTTTGGGGAAATTACGTCCATCGCACTACTCGCCGGCAATATAGAGTTCATCCTCACATCCTCGAGCCGCCTCGAAAAATGTATCTTAGCTGGTGTACTTTCACTTTTCGTGGCTATAAATAAACACAACAAATAAATAATATCCCGTCAACGAGGAATGATATTATTATTTGTGTGTGAATGTACGTCTGAGTGTAATCCGCTAAACATTATTCAATACAAGACGAGAACCTCTCTCGGATCAAAATAAGTAAAGAATCTTTGAGCGAGAACCGTCGTGGATTACTTTAACATGAGACATATATATTTAAGACTTCACTGTGCGTAAAATGATATGGTATTATGGTGCTTTATGAAAACGATTTATGTTAACAGTATTATTTTTCCTATTTTAAAAGGCTGAGAAGCACTCAGATCTACCATCAGATGGTATGTGGCTACCATCAAAATTAGTAATACCTAATATAGGGACTACCCAATGTGTTACCGAGTTCAAAGGAAAATACAACCTGTTGAGGAATTGATTCTTAGTTTATTTAGACCCATGCTTAGTGTCATACACATAGAATATTAGGAGAGTATGTGCCGCGACACAAGTACGGTCAACGCAGCCGCAGCACGAATTCTTTAGACTTTAACAAATGTACTTCACGAACCTGAGACAGTGGACTAGTTAGTCCCCTTATGCATCTACTAGCTATCCCCCGCGGTTTCAACCGCGTTTTCGGAATAAAAAGTAAAGCCTATAATACTCGGAGGTAATGACGCGTCCTATTTGTGAAAGAATTTTTATAATCCGACTAGTAGTTCCAGAGATTAGCCCGTTTAAACAAAAAAAAACTCTTCCGCTTTAATATATTAGTATATATATGCAAACTGCTCTCGCTTCGTACAAGGTAGTGTTGTTTACGTACCGAGGCTTTTTCTAATCAGTTATTTTAACATGAAATAATACTACAATAGCTTGAATGTGTTTCATGTAAAGCAGTGATCAAATTCAAAATAACCTTTGTTTTACAGCGTGTGTGTTGCCAAACAATCCGGTACACCAATAAACTACACCAAACATGCTAGTTCCCGGCTCGTCACCACGTTAACGTTGCCTTTCATTACACTAGTTTTTGTCTTGTTCCCTCTTGTTTATGTTCTACAGCAGAAAAGGCGAACCTTTTTATATAAAAACAGCTGCCGAGTGAGAAAACTCAACATCAGCCGTGTCCCGCGATGTTAATTAATGGGATTCCGGACTCAGGCTGAATAAACAAAATAGGTATGCAGTTAGACATCTCGCCGACTAGAATTCTATGAAAACCAAAGAGTTGGTAATTTTACCGACTTATTTTGACCTTTAACAGCCTTTGGCAAGAATGAATTTATTTATCTTCGTTGATTTATGAGTATTGAAATGTCCGACTGTATCGCCGCAGTTTCAATTTCCATCCCAAATTTAAAATATTAATGACTGCATGATATAGTAAAAGCTCATGATGTATTGCCACCAATTTTCCGTAAATTCAGTCTGTGAAGTATTCCATGATATATCTTTACGGCTTGTTGAATCGGATAAATATAGTGGAAAATGTATCCGATTGCTCTGTTATGAGCGACAGTTTTTTTACCGATTAATGTTGTTGTAATATTTATTATTTAACGGTTAATATATTTTTACAGTACAAACACTGTTTATTACAATGCATTTTTCCATGCATGCATGCGTCAATACTAGGTGTGTTCATTAAATATCAAATATTTTTTCATATCAATAACTAGCTATTTTAACCAAGTATCAATAGTTGTAATTAACTATAGACTATTCGGGAAACTATACTATTTACATTATCATTTGAAATACAGGTGATTTGTAGGTCATTATTTTCGTAGGCACCAACTAACTATGCTACGGTTTTACATCGTTCCGTAGTACGTGCTACGAGTGTCTACGAGAGCTGTTGTAGAGCCATTTGTATTAATAATTGTTCACGCCAATTACTACCACAATGGTTTCAACTATCAACCAATTTCAGGCTACTCAGGTATTGTAACTCTATATAACATACCAAGTATCTTATCTTTTGTGGAACTTTGTTAACAAGAACTAAATTCTATCAGGTGTGTGTTGTTGAAGTATCGGCGCTCGGTCGAACCTGAACGGACTTACTTACCTCATATATATTCATGGCACCACAGGCCGTGGGTTAAAAATATATTGACAAAGTTGTTGAAGCGACAACACGAAACGTTTTAAAGCGAGCCGGGAGGTGACGTCACGCTGCCGCCGCCGCCGCCACGCTGCCCCGGGCCTCGCGGCAAATTAACTTAGGTACTGCCTGAATTTTAATTATATCAATGAAATTATATCATCGAAAATATTTGCTGCTGCCTACGTAACAATTTAATTTTATCACTTACTCTACCTATATATTCCATACTCTATTTTCATGAAATGAAATTCTGTTTTAACCAAACAGTTTAAAATTCTGTCCAGTGTTTACCAATAACCTAACACGGTTGAACGAAAATGAAATGATTTTTTTATGACAGATCGAAGTATCGTCGCTTACCTGTAGAAAGGGCAGATCTACAGACACTTATATGATTCTAAATTGACACATAACTGCGTCCGTATGTAGTGCAATTTTAGTTTTATCAGTTTTTATCTAAAATGTACGTTGTTTATTGCTCTGCTAAAAATAATAATGTCCATCGTATTTCTACTGATACCAACTAATGTATTTACTTAGAACATAAAGAGAGAATCTTGACACTTCGTCGCTTAACACCGCAGAGACACAATGCTGCCATGAATCAGATTGCTCGACAATGCTTCGGCGTCCTGTACCTGAATTAGACCTTAATTTCATCGCCATAGAGTTAAATATTAAATGCCCACTACTAGGTGTCGTCTAGTATGAACGCTAACGCAATAATGGGTCGGACAATGATCTTTGCACATAATGTGAGCGATGTTACGAGACTACTACACCTAGTGTATACTGTAATAACCAATGATATTATAATAAAAAGAGGTAGATATCGCATTAACGCACGCTAATTGTTGCAGACAAATTCAGACAATTGTCGTAATTTTACTTAGCGGCGACATATAGCTATCTCTTTCTGTACCATATGTTCCGTATTATCTATCGCATTCACCTAATGCAACAATAACTGAATGCCGATTAGTATGAGGGTAGCATATCTCTATTATAATATCATTGGTAATAACATAATGTTATTCATGTAATGTGTGAGTCATTGTGTATCTTATGTTATGAGATTTTAGGTAGATTTTACGGTACAATAAAGACATATTTAGTAGTTTTGTTAAAAAGCTACATCTGAATAGCAACTATAACGATAACTTTATAACGATGATGGCTCAGTGGTAATGACGTCGGAGCTTAAGCATTCGGTGAAGGAAAACATACTAGGAGTACTTCACATCGGGGCAAAGGCTGCAACTTTATAAGTCGCAAGTCCGGCCTCATATGGAGTACTGCTGACATCTGTGGGTGGGGCACCTGGATACCAGCTTGGGCCTTTAGACTCGGTTCAGCGACGTGCCGCTAGAATTGTCGACGATCCCGAGCTCACAAACGGTTTAGAGCCCCTCAGTTTGAGGAGAGACGTTGCCTCTTTATGTGTGTTCTACCGCTTGTACAACGGGGAGTGTTCCAAGGAATTGTTCGACTTGATGACCACGGCTACCTTCTACCATCGCAACTCTCGCCATTGACGGGGAATCCATCCTCACACATTGAAACCAGAATTGTTTCGAACTGTGGTCAAAGGAGTTTTCTTCGGCGGACGCTCAGACTGTGGAATGAGCTCCCCGCCGTGGTTTTCCCAAAGGAGTAAAGCGGATACCCCTGGTGTTGCAAGCGTCCATAGGCTACGGTAACCACTTACCATCAGGCGGGCCGTATGCTTGTTTGCCACCTTAGTGGTATAAAAAACAAAAAAAAAACATCGTGAGGATACCATAGCACTGTGGTTGGGTACTTTGTATTACCCACCTGCCTGGCTACTACCCTCACCTATCAGTATGTTCCAACAGCTGCATTTGAGAGCAAGTTCCTTCTAGGCTTTGTATGCTTACCATCTTCGGCCACATCAATACTTACCATGGTGAGATTGCGGTAAAACAGGCACAGGTAAAAAAAATGAATAACGATTAACTTTCAGCAAATATATGGATGTATACAATGATTGATGTATGATTTTATACAATGGCCTTTGATTACGTCTTTAAATATAATAAAGTATTGATATTTTGTATGAATAAAATATCATAATGTTTGTGTCACAATCACTCAGTACCACCCTGATGTATAAACATTTTACTAGTCATCAGGAAAATGGCAAAACTAACCTTTAACATGACAAAGGGCAAACGTTACAGAAAAGTCACGTAACACGTCGATAGTCGCTCCATCCGCGTCCCCGCGACTCACTCGCGGGTCTCTCGTACCCGACCCCGCTCGGGACTACACAAACAACCCATCTTATCTAACCTAGCCTAGCGACAGGATAGGGTTGAGTTCAATATTTATTCTACTATACGCCGTCGCCGTGTGTGTTGCAAGAATGAAAAGATAAAGCCTGGAAATTATCCTGCTATCCTCGTGATACAGAAAGGTTTTATATTGGATTTCATCGTTGAATCTTGGCGCTTTTTTTTTAATTATATAAGAAGTTTCCTGTAAAAATAATATTAATATCCTGGGACATTCCTCACACACGGTCATTTGATCCCAAACTAAGCAGAGCTTGTACTATAGAAACCAGATAACTGATATAATACATATACTACTTTTTGTTTTTAAATACATACTTAATATACATAATTACACCCAGACTCAGGACATAGAGACATGTTCATGCACACAAATGCATGTTCTGTGTGGAAATCGAGCCTACGACCTGCGGCGCGTAAGGTGAATCTTAACCAACTGCGCCAACTGGCCAAATCTGTTGACGATACAAAATAATACTGTTCTTTCGTACAAACGATATTGGTAATTTTGGCCAACTCTGTCACCATGGACTGTCATGCAACAAAATCGCTGTAAGATTTGCCAGACACGCCGGTCTCAATGATATCATCTGCCGGGCCCTTACCAGAGTGCCAACGTAACAGCTATTTTAAAACCCAATGGCCTGTTACGTGACGATTGTAAGAAACCCGGTGGAATAATATTTATACCGTGGAAGTTGGGACGGTCTTTAGTATGGAAAGCTACTTGTGTTAAAATTTTTCAGTGACAATAAATAAGGCGCTGCCATATCAGCTCTATAGTTGCTAAGCTTGAGGCATCGATTTAAGCGTCGTAAATTATATAGTAACAGATAGTAGATATGAGCTACATTTTTGAGCCGTTTGAGGTTTAAACTCTGGGTCCGTGGGGGCCAAGCGGTTACCATCTTTATCGCGATATCTCTAAATCCCCTAATCTAATACTATCAGCAGTTTTAAAATTGACACATTTTATAGTTTTGGTAAACGACTAACACAATAGCGTCACAAGGGCGCCATAATAGCTTCCGATGATTTTCCACTGAAACTACAATCGTGCCACTAACTTTACTTAGTTTTGTCAGTTTTTGTAGATACTGAAATTCTTTTCGTTCATTATGAGACCATTATGAATTTATTAGACTGCGCACATCGGCTCAATGATAATGGAATTGCAATAGTATCATGTCAGTATGATATTTTAGCCTAATTAAATTAGCTTTAAAATTTGATAATCGCAATTTTCAACGTCAATATCAAAAGTTAGCATGATATATAGGTAGCTGTATGTATTGGTTTACTAAGGCTTCTCGTTTCAATCGCACGGCACAATGCAATAGCTGTATCGAGACGTGGGGTGGTGGAGGCGGCGCGGGCTGCGGCGCGTGGTGCATCACAAATGCATTCTGTTTGTTATTCTTTGACGCACATTTTACACGAAATAGAATATCCAATAGGTACGCTGACTTTTCAATATAATGCACACACACATTGACTACGTCTGCATGCGGTCTCAACCAGCTTTGGCGCAAGATATACAGCTTACACGCGTCTGTATACGAGTTAAATTTTATTGAGCGTTCTTTCTAGTGCGTATCTATTTAGTACATCATGTCTCGTACTGGGATAGATACAACCGACCCCCGTGAGTTGAGGAGGGTTACACGTGACATTTAGATATTTGATTTCCTTACGTTATATTGTTTTGGTTTCCTCTGAGAATGTTTAATAGCTCGAATGCGACATTACGAAACCATAGACTATTTAATATTTTTTCACAAATATTAATTTACCAACACAGATTTTTACTGGTTGGTAGTTAATTTATTCTAGAATTTCCTAATTTAAATGTAATTAAAGGGTTAAGAAGACGAAACATGCTCTCATTAAAATAACAAAAGGAATTAAGTATAGCGTCAGAGGTGCAATTACAAAGTTGTTTAAAAGCTACATTGCATGTTCAACATAGCAATTATTGTGGTGTAATTGGGAGCTTTATACTTTAATACAGACAATGTCATGAGCTAGCTTTGACTATCATTATTATACAGCAATTATGTACACGAATTATGTACAGAGGAATTCATTAGCATTTATCTTTTCAGACAAGGTTTTTACTGAACCGTTTAAAACTGTCGGCTTAGAGCTGATAGTTATCGAGTTTATATAAATAAATAAAATACAATAAACCAACCAAAATTTAAGCGATTCACAAAAGACAGTATAAATGAATATTTCTAACTAAGCCATTAATTAAAGAGACAAAGCCCCGAGCGACTCCAGCGGTAGGTACAAAGACATCCCAAAACGGTTACACTCGTCAAAAGGGTCCAAATGAATTATAAATACATATAGCATTCTAGACCAGACTAAAATCTGAATTGCTTTCGTTTAGATTTAGTTAATGCAGCAATTTATCAAACGAGTCAGCGTTTTATTCAAAAAGGGATAAGCGATTTTACTTTGAATAAATCTTCGACAAAGAACGAGTGATATAATTAAGACCTATTTGAAAAAGCTTGAAAGGCAACATTATATTTAATATTAGATAAGGTAAAATCGGCTCATTTGTTTAAATACCTACGAAAACAACGTATGTAAGGCAGTTATATATATTTTATCAATTTTTCCTTTAATATTTGTAGCGTTAAGATATCTTTTACGGCAGATTACTGGCACACGCATTACGTGAGTGAAAACACAGTTGTTATCCGTAATACAAAACTTTCCCCCATATTCTGATAATAAAAGTGGGAAATAGAAAATTCTTGGTGAGTGATCGCGGAGTGGAGCGGAGCATAGAGCGAAGAGGAGCCAATATGGAACAAATAGAAAAGGCGTGTGTTGTGACGTCACGTGAGACGGGAGAAAACAAATGCAATAAGGGACTTCGTCAACGACTATGTTACAGCTTAAATAAAACAGTGTATTCAAATTAGAATAACGCAATGGAATAGCTCTTTATAATAACTTTATTATTCGTATTATTTCAGAAGGTACTGTCTGTATTTTATTGAATGAATGACACTGATAACTAATACACCAATACATAAAAATATTGAAATGACTTGATAGATGACTAAATTTACAGAATTAGTTGCTGTCTTGGATACTTAAAATCGAATTAAAAGACACGGTCATAGCATACGGCTATGCAGAGACTGTTAATGTTTGTGCTGTGGCTAATAGTACATGTCGATCTTTATGCGCGGGTGGACATGGACTATTAGCCATCGGGCATCGTCACGAGGCAAGCGCTTGTCACGCGATAAATATAAGCGCAGTACCTTTACCGATGCGGTTAATGGATCGCGCGCATTACTACTAATGAAACGCACAGATTTCACCGCTGACATTGTTATTACTTCAGATATAGTGTTATTACATAAACATTACCCGTGAACAAGCAACCATATCGTTCTTATGACTACGAAGATAAAGATCTAAATTGAATGTTAGCTTTGCGGAATTCTCGGTTCTCTGTTTAAACATTTCATTTGTTGCATAATCTTCTAAGGATTTCAAGCTCTGCGTAGTCGAGAAAATGTGAATATAAATGTTCATTAACAAGCCATAACTATAATACTGCACTATAGTTTAGAAGATGATTTTGAAATTATAAAGGTTATGATATTACGAGGTTAGATAGAATAGAAAATACAGACAAATATCTGTGTATCCCATAATTGGTAATATTCCCGATGGTGACTATGCTATTATATTCTATCGAGATTTATCGCTAAAATCGAGATATCTTACCGAGAAATTTGTACTATCTGCCACTATCTGACAGATAACTATCGAGTTATTGAATCGAAATTAAACGTCAATAATCTCGATAGATAAGAGAAACATAGGAGATTGCTATTTGTGAATTACCGTGGAAAATATCGTATTTATTTTTTATCATATTTTAAGTGTAGTGATTTCGTTTCAAATATGAAATAAATTTCTTATCTTTTCTGGAGTAAGCCTTAGCCAATGATAACCCAGCCTCGACTCGCCCGTTCATCGGGCTGCGTAGAAGGTTTCTGAAAACGCCGGCAGTAGGTAAACTCCAAAAAATCTTTTCGTAAATAAAAAGCCAAACATAGTCAGATTGTACAAAAAATAATTTAAAAATGTAACCTTGCCGAGTTTCTGCCGGATTTTTCTCAGTTGAAGGCCGAGTTCCGAACCGGTGGGGTTCTGGGGTCGAAATTGAATAAATGGCTTTACCTTTTGACATTGACTCAACTGGCACTAACTGATTTACTCTCCAATATTAAAATCAATAGTATGAGTTTACACATAACGTTTAATACTATAAATTTATCAACACATTGCTGCTGCCACACATGCTTGTAAAGTGACTTTTATTGCACCGATTTTAGTTTCATAATGCAGCTTATTACGCACTAATGCTTTTTACTTTATATTACCGCAGAGTTTTATGATAAGTTTATAACTATTATAAAACTCTTTACTATTTACCTCAAGATTTTTCCTGATTATGTTAATTTGGACAGCAAGGGAGTGGGACTTGCTTCCGGGGCGTCTGTGTTTCCTGACTCTTACAATCTAGGAACTTTCAAGGCCCGAATGAATAGGTTTCTTCTGGGTAAGCGTGTCCAATCTTAGGCTTCGTCATCGTCCCTTATCAGTCCGTCAGTGGCGAAACGCAAGCCCATTTAATAATAAAATAAAATAAAAAAAGTTGTTACTTCACTGCATGTGATATGGGTGGATGTCGACAAAGAATTCTTAATTTAAATGGATAAAACAGTTTGAAAGCGCATCGCTGTAAAAAAATACATGCGCGCCATATTTGTTAAAGTTCTCATTGTGTGGTTGATTATTATCAAAAATTCTACTTCAAATAATGCAAGTCTGTTTTTTCCTCGCAAGTGTGTTGAAAAACGTCGTATGACATGCATGTGCAGTGATCATTACACTCTCGACTCCCTTATCGCGTTCGTCTGCGGCTCAAATGACTAACTTTGCACACATGTATCATAATGTACTATTAAATATTATATAGAATTACTGTTGTGTGTTTACCTCGTAACGAAATGTGCATTTAAAAGTAAATAATTATTTAAAGTTGTTTACTTTTATTGCATATAAATGCTTAATTTGTGACAATAAATCAGAGTTTCATGAGGACGACAGAGCAGTGCGGAGCGGTCACGTGCGATTTTATGGCCGCTGTAATATTGCGATTATTTGTGACTGTCACCCCGCGTCGCGCTGCGCCGCGCCGCGCCGCGCCGCGCCACCCTGTGAAAGGCCGGGCTGTGTTGCGCCACGCCGCGCGCCGTGCCGCGTGCCGAACAACGATAACATTTCATCGCAGACTCAGTCCTCCAATATTGTATATGAACCATTACTTAGGATTATCATTGCGTTTTATATCTGCATAAAAACTGCCAAATCATAATATCCAGCCACACATTTAAAGTAAACCTAACATATGTTAATATATTAAAATCTCTGCTTAAAATAAGTAGAGAGTAACGAAAACAGTCGAGTTAGGGGCGCGCGCTCGCGGGTAAGTGCATAATTTTAAATATTCATGCGCTATCACTTAGCGTCACATTATGCGCTATGAATATGCGAGCGGACGCGTGCGACACCCGCGCGGCACTCGTGCGTCTCCCGCGCGTCTCTCGCGCGTCTAGCACGCGACGGCCGCTGCGCGTTACCGCGCTACAAGTGCCAGATGATTTGAGTGCTCCTCAAGTTAAATGAATTACCTTTTTAATAAATATTTTATGTGCAGTATTTATGATAAAAAAATATTAATATAGGCGCGTGAATTTACTAATTTTGAAATTAAATTACAATTAGATAATTTCCTCAAGTCCGCCGCTGCTTCCGATACACGGCAAAGTTCCCAGCAGGTTCTCTTTATATCAAAATGTATTTACAAAACAGATTCTCAGCATCATTCGTAGTAAATTCGTAGACGCTCTACGCTCGTAGAAGTATACTCGAAGCGCAAGTCTACAAAAAGTGTGACGTTTCGACTTGCAAAGACAATATGAAGGAAATCAAAACTGATTATTGTAAAATAAATGGGTATCTAGTGTTGGTATAGGTGCAAATCTTTGTGGTCTGAACGTTTTATATGGGATTGGTTCTGTGTGATGTTAGCCGGTGAATAACGGCGGCGCATCGATCACCGCTGTCCTCATCCGTCTCTCTAACTAGTTCCTTACAAGCCGAGCATTCGTCTTGAGCACCGCTTCCCGGAACCTTTACTTAATTAATGATATCATTGCATCTAATGGTTTTACTTGCACCGAAAGTCAGCTGGGGGCTTATGGGACACCACAGCACTGGATTATAACGATAAAGCGACACTATTTATAACATTTATTTATTTACTTATTAAATATAGATTCAGTCTACTTTGTAGTTTTGCCGCCGCGCCGGGGCACGCAATTGTTGTCAATGCGATTAGAATGTAAATATTATGTAATGAATCTAAGCTTGTTTTGAAAAGAGTAATTGCTGAGTTTATTGCCGGCTCTTCTCAGCAAATGCATCCTTCCGAACCGGTATTAGAGTATTAGAATCGGACTTTTCATAAGTGCCTGCGAAGGTCTATTTGAAAAAATGATTTTGAATTTTGAATTTTGAACTACTAAGTACTTCATTTTATTCTTAGTATGACCTAAATTGGACTCGTGGTGGAGGATTCGTGAATACTACACTGTTTTTGTTTTTTGAGTTAGGTACTCTTGTTGTAATTGTAGATCAATCTAGCAACCAAATCAATGTCATGTGTTCCCACAGAACACGTTTATTACATGATCATTGCATATATGACACCAATGTGTATTTCATTGTAAAAAAAAATCTGCACCTATTGTGGAGGCAACAAAATAATGATGTAATAATAGTTTTTTACAACAAAGGATATTTTGTAACAACATGAAAATTATTTACATTAAAATCATTTGAGCACATTTTCCGACATCCTACATAAAATAATAAGTACATGTTATATAAACTTATAATAAATAATAACAGCCGATAAATACATCAAAACCGTAGTAAATGTAATGTAGTTTTAACGAGAATTGCAAGAGCTTGTAAAAAGTTCAAGAACATCGGCAATTTTACAGTAGTTAAGTTTGTTCTGCGAGCACTTTATAGGGTTTTTATATCTTGTATAGACGTGAAAGATTTAATGGTTCATAGTTACGACCTATATAACTATAATCTACATATTTTAATGTATTACCGAGATTTCTTGTCACATTAGAAAACGTTCTACTAAGCAACAAATCCGTAAAAGAGTTCAAAACTAATACCAATAAAAGCGATGATAGCTCAGTGGTAGTGACGTCAAATGCCGTGACGAGGGTAGTGGGTATGAAACATAAGCATGGTGGTAGGATAATTTGTAGTACCCCTTCGATAGATCCTTATGCTGAAAATCTGCCGCCAGCTACCGATGAGATCTAACCGCTGCACTTAATAGGAAATTTAAGGTTTTGTGTGTGCTTACTTCCCTTTTCTGTATCATTCATTTCGACGGCGCGGCGCGGCGAGGTTGTGGTCAATTGCAAGCGTTCACAATGTATGTATTATAAAATTTAATTAATAACATTGTTTCATAGCTACTAAAATAAACTTACTCCAACTAAAATAAAGCTGAGCAATACCAACATGTTGTTGTATACATACAGTACAGCGTGCGGTAACAAACGGCTATAACTCATTCAGATATTATTGTCGGCTTGTTGTGTTGTGAGCGGGGCCACTAACGTACATGTGTACAACAACAACATTAGTGATGTGTTGTTACGTCACGTCTAAGCGGGTTCCTATTGTTTACTACTCTATTATCGGTTTGTGAAAATATATAAATATTTAACAAATTCCAAACAAGAGCTACAATATAATATCACTACAGAACTATTATCCAAAACTTGATTAAAGTACAAATGAAATTACCATAAGTTACAAAGCTGTGTCCACAAAGAGAATCTATACTGAAATTAGTATTTCGTATTCATGTTCATTGCTCTGCTTAGAATTCGTGAAACGCTCGTTCAGCGAAGACCGCATAATGGCGCGCCGCAGTGTAGTCAACATAATTACTCGGATAAGAAGAAATGCAACCGTTAGGAATCTAATATTGGCTAGTGAGGTGATGCGGCTCCGAGTGCCGGCTCCCGGCTCCCGGCTGCCGAGGCCGGAATTATTGCGCAACTTGCGACACACTTGATGCCTCTAGTGATGTCAATTGCACCTCATATCGATACTTGTTTTATTTTTTTATTATTTATGTAGAAATATAAAGATTATTCCAGTCTTTCCGCCTAACAGAATACCGCAGACATATAACTGAATGTTCCGTTGCGCGAGAGTAAGGTTGCAAGCCAACCTAGACAAGATGGTTGTCGACAATCGTCATCGTTAGTAAACGATCAACCTTTGTATGGGATTGACATAAGAGATTGTTAAAAATCACGTGATATTTCGATTTGAAATGTCAATCCCATACAAAGGTTGATCGTTTCTTAACGATCACGATTGTCGCCAACCATCTTGTCTAGGCACCCAGAGCTCGTTGGGGAGTGGAGAAGGCTCGGTAACGCGTGAATGATTCCCCGGGTGATGCATCTATGGTCTACGGCAACCGCTTATTACCAGGCCTGCTATAATTATGCATGTTTGCCAGATTACTTGTATAAAAATCTCTTTATTCTTTAGGTAATTTGGAAAGAAAATAGTTCATATACAATAGTTAATCAATTCCCAGCTGTAGCTCAATATAAACCAAACCCGACTCAATAACTCAATATAAACATTAATATTACATGAGGCCTATTACATCTCAATGGATAAGGCGGGTGGGCGGCGAGGGCGGCTCCATTTCTGTAAAGAGATTAACTTGTCAATGGAAAAGGTTGTCTGTGACATACATAAGTTAAGTTAAGAAAGGAAATGTAGCATTCAGTTTAATCACGATTAATAGTGTTATTGTTATAATAGAAAGCAATAAATAATAATAAATCAATATCCTGGGACATTCCTCACTCACGGCTATAAAAACCAGATAACTAAATATATACTTCATGTTCACGCACACAAAGGTATGTTCTGGATAAAAATCGAACCCACCACCTGCAGCGTGATAGTTGGGATTATTATCAACCACGCCAACTGGCCTTTCAATATCCTAGGACATTCTTCACACAGGGCAATGTGAGCCCAAACTTAGCAGAGCTTAAACTGTGGTGCCTAGATAACTATGTATGTCCTGGATGGAAAATGAACCAACGACCTTCTGGCGCTGATGCGAACCAGCGGCTAAGTAAGGGTTCAACAGTGGTTCAACCACTTTTTTATTTTTTATTGTTTATAGGCCTGAGTTTGACCGCAATCTCACCATGGTAAGTGATGATGCGGCCGAAGGTGGTAAGCACACAAAGCCTAGAAGGAACTGGTTCTCAAGTGCAGCTGTCGGAACACACCGAAAGGTGCTTGGCGATAGATTTTCAACATGAGGGTGGTAGCCAGCCAGGCGGGTACTACAAAGTACCCTACCACCGTGCTCTGGTTTCCTCACGATGTTTTCCTCCACCGAAAGCTCAGGCTTATTGTAGGATTCGAACCCGGGACCTTCGTTTCGGTATCCGACGCCACTACCACTGAGCTATCATCGCCTTAACTTAGGGGGTAAACCGGAGGGCAAAAAGATAGTTGTCGATATTTTGGTACGGTATTTACAGATTGGCACGCTCTATCGACGAAAGAGCACTAGACAGACTAGCTCCACCTCCTTGCGACACCTAACATAACCATTACAAAGAGTAATTAACTGATTCGGATGAACACACCTTACATATAGGTATATCTGTTGAAGAAGCTTACTGGCTAACGACATATATATATTACCACCAATTCCATACCTACCAATTTTTTTTTTTGTGTCAATAGATTGACAAGCAGGCAGACTGGCCTCCTGATGGTAAGTGGTCACCAACGCCTATGAACATTTGCAATACCAGGGGGATTGCCGATGTGTTGCCGACCTTGTAGAGCTCTATTTACGCCTTTTTTGAAGAACCCCATATCGTAGCGCTGAGGGAAAACCGTAACGGGGAGTTCATTCCACATCCTAATGGTCCGCAGTAAGAACGTCCGACTAAAAATGCTTCATTTGTGAAATTTACTAGGTGGCTCTCTCTATCAAAGGCGTGTGTTCGGAAATGCGTAAATGGTTTAGTATAATAATTGAATTTGTTTCATTTTCATGCAAATCATCACTCCTGTTATGTAATCGAATAGGTACCTAGATTTCAACTAGCTACGTACCTGATACACAGCACTAATGGTGCCGGTTCGCAGCTGACCGCATAGGCAGCAGCGGCAGGCGATACGGTCACCGCCGCGTGGGACACTACTCGTTTCTATGTATTACTATAAAATACCTTCCGCTGCTAGCGACACGTCGATTATACATAGGAACGAAAGAGAAATAAGTAGTGTCGCGGCGACACGTCGCCTGCCGCTGCTGCATGGTGGGCTGCGAACCGGCACCTTTAATAACTAATGGATTAATAGGTGTAAGTTATAGAAGATGACATAAAAATTATTGGTACAGATCTGCATGCACATAATAAACATTAGCATTTGCATTTGACCAACAATTCAAACTAAGGAACACTAGATACAACCCGACACCTATGTGCTCAGAGCACCCACCCCAGTGGCAAGGGGGTGGTGGGGGGAGGACAACAATTAGGCGACATTCCGGCGGCTGCAATCTAAGTGGAATGTCTTTAGGTGAGCGGAACGATTTATCGGCCGCGGAACAGCACAGCGCGAATTTGTAGGCGAGTAGCGAATCGCGGCGTGTGGTCGTATCCACGCGCGCTTTATTTATGGCGTCGCCTTCAATGACCTAGCTTTATCATAGTATAGATATTTTATTTGTAACACTAGCAGAGGACTTTGTAGATAGTTGATTTTATTAACTGAGATAACATAGTGCTTCAGAATAATTGTGCAATCTCAGCTGCCTTAGCACAACTATTGGCACGCTATAAGTTGCTGCATATGCAAAATCATTTATTAAAAGCACTTATACAGGTCAAAGATATTGAAATTATGGTTTCGAAAGTCAATTGAAAAGCACCGAAAACAAACTGATGGTAATAACACAGTTCATAATATTAAGTTTAATAAGTTTTAATTTGATACAACTCCAGCTACTCTTTTTACTAAAATATTAAATTCTCATAAAGCTACCGAAAATAGCCATAATTTATATCATAGTAACTAATCTATATTCAGTTCGATAGAATATATCAAGGGCTCATGTCTTCAGACTTGTGACATAAGCTGTTAATATCAATAATTTTCTCTGAGACATGAATTATGTTGTGTTCATAAATATGTAACGAAACAATGTATACATTGTCCGCCCGCACATCGCTGATCGTATAGCCAAATAGATACATACAGACGGACCACTCTCATTGTTCGGGCGGGCTGCTGATTATCTCCAAAATGAGTAAGCGCTCTCATACACTACCATGTTATTCTTTGGGGATATTAATATCACGAACATACTAAGTTACACTAAATTCGATCGCATAGTTTCTCCAACTTATTTAATAAAACCTTAGTGGTCTGATAGTTCTGAGAGTGAAAGCCTGATGGTCGATTGTGTGACTCGCATCTTGTGTGACGTCACTCTCAGCAATATCGGCCTCGTGACGTTTTTGCGCGATACTTTACCAAACAAAAGAAAACAGGCGCTAAAAAAACGTAATATCAGCCTATGCCTGGAAAATGTATAAAGGACGGAAGATTGCTTATTGTTCTCGCTTTCGTTTTTTACGCTGTATAGTAACTAGAGGAAAAACAATTTCGCCACATAATGTAAATGATTTTAGATTATAAACTAGAATAAACCAAATAAATAGCATATTTTTACCTAAAACATTGCCTTTTGATAACGAAATGAGAGAAACTCACAGAATCGTTTAGTTTTGAAACTATTTTATAATACTTGCCCTAAATTAGTGAAACCTTGCTTTCGCGGTGAAAATGTATGGGATCGACGCTATAAAAGTTGCAATATATTTGACGAGCTACTGACGTTGAGTTATTATTATTATAAATTTTTGCATTAATGAAATCTTTGAAAATTATATAAACATGCTATACAATACATTTCAGAAACCCAATATAATGATGTTGGGAGGCAAAATAAAATAATCTCGAAATATCTATTATCCGAACATGTTTTCATTAAAGTGAGGAGTGAAGGGTCGCCGGCCGCGTCGTGGGTCGCGTTTGTTAAATATGCATGGGCAGCCCTAGCCTAAGCCGCATCATATTAAACTACCCGCTCTCCTCCAGCGCAGCGCAGTGCCCGGCCCGCTCCACTCGAATCTTATGTAGAGCACCTCGGCCATTATAATCCGTTTTTATTAAACGAGATTATGTTCACATTCTTCGATATTTTTATAGTACAAAATAGCAAACTGGCATGGGCTGACCAAAGTGACCATAGACTAAAGACGCTTGCATCACCAGGGTATCACTTGCTTGATACCCCACACCCTACTTGGAGAGGGCAGTCGATGTGTCAGAAGCGTAAGGGATAAAATTAGGTACCTACTACATCACCCCCTCTCGGTCCCCGCACACTGCCGAGCCAGCACAACGCCTCCTCATGAAACTCTTTTTACTGCTCCTGAGGTCTTATTCTTATTTATAAACCATATTTACCAGTTATTTCAGCTACATACGTAATATTGTAGAAAATTAATTTGAGAGAATTTTATTGTAGTCACGATACAATAGCTTCTAATAAAATGTTCCCCCTAGTTACTAAGGAAATAATCCATTTTCCCAGTACTTGCTCTTTAAATAAGTCATAGAAATGATTGTAAGAAATCTGCGAGCGCGTTTGAACAATATGTGCCGCTTTGTATTAAAAATATAAAGTTACCTCGGAGGGAAATATTTATTTTAACGTATAAATACATCGCAGGAAAATACACTTCGCGAAAAAAATATCATGTCGAGACTTTGTAGACTTACTCCGCGTGGAACATTTACGACCCTATTCAATCTACCCGAACAATTTCTTAAATTTTTATTACCTGTGCGTATAAAAAAGCTAGTGTGTGGGAAGCGAGCCGAGCTCTGCACAAGAATGAGAGTGGGGCGCGAAGAGTAATTGAGCAATAACTCACGAGGGGGCGCGCGGTGACGGCCGCCGAGCGCCCCCCGCCCGCGCCCCGCGCCCCTCACCTACTGTTTACTAAACTATCAACTATATTTCACATATCCACAGAAGCCTGTTAAGAAATGCATTAACTTTAATAAAATATACGCTGTCGTACATTGGCCTATCATGCGTATTTACCTGCGGGATAGGCCGATGATATGAGGATGGTGACTGGAAAGCATTGAAGTCGTCACATCGCATGTAGATCGACGCAAGTGGAAAAAGTGATTGTAGCGTACTTTGCGTTTGTACTGTTTACTACGTAAGCTATTTTCTGATCGTGTGAACAATTTTACCAGATGTGGAACTAATGTTGTTGTATAGAAAACGAGAGGATTATTCGAGTGGGTGTGTAGAGGAATTGGGCAATAACTCAGGAAGAGGCGCGGCGGGCGCTGTCACCGCCGAGCGCCGAGTGCCGAGCGCCGAGCGCAGCCGAGAGTCGTCGAGCGCGTGCTTGATGCAAGTGCGCTGGAACCTTCAATAAGACATGTTCATGTAGCAGCTTCTTATTACGAAGATACATAATAAATAATGGCGCCTTGTTTTTTGTTATTATAGATAGGGATAGCACTGCGTTCGCTCATATTTCCAAAGTGATCATGTTTAATTTTTACGAGGTTACAGAGGCAAAAATGAATACCATCGATATTTAATATTCCGTGAACTTTTTGGAGAATAAAATTAAAATTATTTAACGTAATCTATGTAATATTATTACAACAACTACTATGCTAGCAAGCATAGTACTAAGAGGTGCGAGAAAGATATAAAGAAAGATATATCAAAGAAAAAACTGAGAGTAAAATGAGTACACCTATCAATTCTCATTATCTTAAAAAGTGTCGTCACGGTCTCATCACTAATTAGCGTTTATCTTAATAAGATGATCCACGTGTTAATGCGAAATGTATCAAAGTAAGCGGTGGCATCCGTGGCTCCGTCGATCCTTCACGTCATGTTGGCACTAGTATTAGGAAATTGGTGCTAACGACGCGGAGGTGGACTGGGTTGACTGTGATCGAGACTAATGTAATTGCGAGAAAGATTAACGATGTGTGATCTTGTATTTTATTTATTATGGAATCTATAGCTAGCTTAAAAACGAATTACAATTTTGTGTAAGGTACTTTTACCAATTTTATAAATCTAAAGATTTTGTTTTTTTAATATTTTTTTCTTAGTAAAGTCCCCGTGAAACAACCAAAGGAATAGTGTACACAACCTCCTAGCCTCCTCCGAAATAGATGAATTATAACTTTACATGATATCAATTATTCATAAATCGATATAGTTAGTGGGCGCAGATAATAGGTGACCTAATTTGGTATAACATACGATACGAGGTACGTAAATCTGTACAATATCAATACGCGACGTCGTCGTTGTACGCAATATCAACGATATGGAAATTTTACGAGCGTATTAAACCCATATACGCGTTACTTATTGGGACGGGATTTATCTCGCCACCTTTATGCTTTAAGACCAATATATTGCCGAAATGACTATGATACTTTAAAAGGGAATTGTGTTGCTTTTATGTGACTGATAAAAGAGACTACAGGGTATTGTGATAGAACCGTCAACTTTAGGCGGTTGGATAAAGTGAAATAATACCGAGGTTAGTCAACTCCTTCTCTTTACAAAAGCTATTTTGAACCAAACCGTTATTACTATAAAATTATATTAGGTAGCATATTCGATGATCCACTATAAGAAATTCTCGATGCATTTTGCTGTTACAACAAACCCGAGCTTAATTAATTTAAAACATCATTACAACTTTAAACAACTAGCTATATTTCCGGGCATATCCGCCGGTATAATAGTTTTTGAAATAATGTATTAATATTTCGACTTTCCGCATACTCCTAGTAACACGAGCTGTGTGTGGTGGAAACAGGAGCGGGAAAATGAATGAGAAAAGTTGCGAGTTGGCTTAGCGCCGCCGCGCCGTGTATTGCGCGCCAAACGAAAAGTTAACGTTATTAGCACATAATGGATGTGCAAATATATCGGATACAAGATCATCCTAGTATTCGTAGCCACTGCGATTAAAATAGGCAAACAAATTGTTGCTGGCTCTGATAAGGCACTTATGAAAATTGCTATGAGCTTTGACTCTATCACTAGTTCGAAATATACCTCAATAAATCATTTTTGTTGTAGATCATTCTTTTGATTTATTTTTTAATTTTGGTTCCAATAAACATTAAGCATCATTAATTTTACTGAAAGGAGCTACTAAATCCTTACATCATAAAATTCAAATCCAAATAAAAAATTGTTTATTCAATATAGGCCCTAATAAATGAAGTAGTTTAAAAAGTCAAGAAATTAACAATGTATTACCGGCCGTCCCACACTAGGATTCCCTGTATATACCAGATATATTATAATCGTAGACCGCGATATCTTATCTAATGTAAGTAACTAAAATTGGTTATGGTACTCATGACATAGCAGAATGTAATTACAAGATATTTATATCTAAACTCTATTTGGGCACAGTGCGACCCTCGTTATGGGCAGCTTTGCCCGGACTGGACCCAACCCTTCTGCCCAACCCGAGTGACCCGGCACGAGCGGATCACTTTCTACAATATTATTTACAAATATTTGTAATAACATGAACAGAGTTTCCTATGAATATAAATACTGCTTTGATTACATTTAACATAATAGTTTTCTACTTATGAAGAAACACAAATAATATGTTGAAAGACTTAGTTTACTTATGACTTATTGTGTTCTCACTTTTTAATTTAACATAATAGTTTTCTACTTATGAAGAAATACAAATAAATGTTGACAGACTTATGACTAGTTGTGTTAATAATCTCGCTTACTTCGTCACCAATAGCAGTATTAGTAAGCTATTCAAATGACTTATAGCTAGCAGAGGATCCATTGTTGTTATCTGTAGACTCCGTATCAATATTTTCCATTTATTGGACTAACTTTGGTACTATTTTGAATTCATCGAAAAAAATCCACTAATAATATAATATACTACAGGTACAATCCGTGTTAGTACATTTACGGACAATTTTAATGTCATACTACCTCTCATAATCTCTCTAATTAACATCTCATGCACCCCTAATTTCTTTTCTATTGACATGGATCCCTTGAAGCTAGTTGTATTGACTTCTATAACAGTGGATATTTCGAGATGCCATATTTTCAAAACCTATGTTGGGTTAGTCATGCTGAACAACTTTTACTATGGGACCAACGGTGAATTCTCAAATTTTTTTTTTAACTTTCCATAGTAAATGTCAACCTAGCTCGATCATAATGTATGAAAAGTAAAAATTTTTTTTGAGAATTCAGTTTTTGTTCCATAGCAAAAGTTGTTCAGCATGACTAACCCAACACAGGTTTCGAAAATATGCCATCTCGAAATCTCCACCCAGTATATATACAACTTTGAGAGCCACTGAGCCAGACTCATCCTTAAGTATCAATCAGAGGGTCATCAAAACCCATTTATCTAATGGGCCGATTAAAATGACAATTGTGATGTAAAACAGGGCCGGAGGGGTGGTGGAGTCGAGGGGAGAGGGGCAAGGGTCCAGGGAGAGGGAAAAGATTGCAGAAACTCGGGTAATCAAAGAATTAATTGATTCGCGGTCGTCAGCCGATACGTTTATCCATCTCTCGGCAAAATGGTTTTGTTAAAAAAAAGATTGAACGGTTTGTTCCGTCGATTTTTTAGGAAATTAATTGTTCTGCGATTGCTATCGAATACATTTTTTAATCGACTGCGTTAAGCTATATTGGCGGGCTTCTGTTCAGCGCGTTCATTAGTTAAAGTAGCGTTTATAAGAATATAGGTACTATTTATGAGGTAGGCACGTTGCCAACGAAGATTTTAATAGCATTATTATGACCACTTAGTAAACAAAATATTTGTTCTGCTGCAAATATTTATCTTAACAACAGTTTATTTGACAAAACCAATAAATAAAATTGCACTCAAACAAAGGAAGCCGCGACAAAAGCGTGTAAAACATTTTTCACGCAACGAAAAATTGTAGTGAAATTAACGTTATAATAGGTTTCATTGTGAAGAGTGCCGGAAGCGGAAACACCATGGCATTCATGACAGCGATTGTCGCGCCGAAACACGCACGCACACATGCATATACACACGCACTCTCAAACAATTTCTGGTCCTCTTCTCTCCACCTTCGGCGCAGGAGTTGACAGCTCCTGTATAAAATAACGTAAAATAAAGTTTCAAGAAATTTACTTTAATTATTACATATTGTACTCGGTATCAAACATCGAATAATTAAACCAAAGAAATCTATTCCGAATTCCCCACAATGCGCTTTGATCGGTTAATTCAAGGGCTCATGCACTCTGATTGGCTTAGTCAAGGACCCAGCAAAAAATATTGATGCAGTGATTGGTCGGTTATTAATCAGTGCAAAAAGCACTTGTACTAGTTGCGGAAAGGGATTATTCTCCTAAAGGGATATAGATATTGTCTGCAGGTCTTGGTTACTAGGCTTCCATACATCTAGTAAGTTTATGCCTAAACTATGACCAAAGAATCAAACTGACGTTGCCTACCACGATCAACGAAGCCATCAAGGCTCTCCTAGTAGTTGACGCAACGAGATCCACGTGTACATACACGCACCCTATTTATTATATTAATATCCTAGCTCGTACGTAACCTTACTTGCGCAAATATTATTGCTATTGGAATAACTTTACCTGATTCTACTTTAACAGGAATACATGTCGCTCTCGACTGAAATTGAGTTCTATATTTAGGATTGTAATTCTCTTTTAGCATCTATGATTACTTACGTAAGAAAATAGTGAGCTGAAAAATATAATAGGTATGTTGAACTGAATTAACAATTTTTATTCTATTTTAGGTATGAGATACCCAACATTTTAATATTAAATTAACCAAAACATATAACTAACTTCGAAATTTACATATACTGAAGAAATAAATAATGACGGTTTCGAAGAAGCGAATAAAATCTGATGTTCCTAGCACTGTCCTTAAACAGTACGTAAGTCAAGTCACACTAGAGTACCTCTAGGTCTATGTAGATTTTGGAATCTGTGATCTTAAAATAAACTAACGAGCAGCAAAATAAATAGTAAATGAGCTAACAGTGCGTATAACATTAAAAAGTATGTACGCGAGCGCGTTCTCGGCGCGGAAGAAGCACTAAGCGAACAAAACGTTTGCCATCACAAATAATTCAGTCCTGAACTAGCAGCGTTTAAGTGCCCTCCAGGCGAAGATCTAAGCTTTATTCTAATGTTTTCCTCTACATGGCATATGCAACACAAGCGAAAATAAACTTAAAAACTGACGACAAAAAGTTTGGATCAGTTCGAACAAAGTAGTGGCTTATTCCGTTTAAAGCCGCCTTGGGAATTTCTTTCGAGTGTCTTTTATATATCTGGAGCGCGTATAATCCGCTGTATTCGCGGGAAAAATTCTCTATTGCAGCGGTACAGATGCATTTACAGTGATTTTCCACTTTTCACCCGAGACAGAGCCGATCGGAGGCGGGCGCCGAGGAGCGACGCGAGGCGGCCGCCCAGATTTGTGGATATGGCGTGCACCGTCTTTACTTGAGTTTTTATTATTATTTGTCATAAATCACTTAGGCACATGTATATGGAATATGATCTCGTCCACTATAAGACTACGATAGAGTTCGAGCTAAGTTGGTCAAAAAAATGGATATATGGATATGTTATTAAAATGGGGATAATCGTAAAATGTCCCTATTGTCTATCTATTCTCTGTTTATTCTTTTGTCTCATATTGCTCTCAATTTTATTTTGAAAATAAGAAATACTAAATAATAGGTAAATAAATACTCAATAAGCTATCAACATGTTCCCATTGTCTCCCTCTGAGGAACATCATCGCAAATACCATAATGCTCAGTTGAAGAGCTCCACATAATCTCCCTTCCACCCATGTCAGTGCAACCCACCCCCGCCACCTGACCCCCCCTCCCCTCACATATCTTGACACGTGTCGGAGCTTATCACAAGATTCAGGATTGCATCAAACTTCATCTGAGTTTCGCCTTTAGTCGAGAGGTTTAACTTTCATGTACACTTTAGGTACGTTATATTAATATTATTATAACACTTATCGAATTCTCTAACATGCTTTACCGTCGTAAATCTTAATAATTAATCTTTAATCTAAACCCGTCGGTTTGTAATAAATAATAAATAAATATCCTGGGACATTCCTCACACACGGTCATTTGATCCCGAACTAAGCAGAGCTTATACTATGGAAACCAGATAACTGATATAATACATATACTACTTTTTGTTTGTAAATACATACTTAATATACATAATTAGACCCAGACTCTGGACATACAGACATGTTCATGCACACAAATGCATGTCCTGTGTGGGAATCGAACCCACGACCTGCGGCGCGTAAGGTGAACCTTAACCAACTGCGCCAACTGGCCCGTTGTCGTAAGGGTTGAAACTTTCTTGAGTGAAATAAAAATGAATTTATCTTCTTTTGGTATACCTAGTGAGCATAGCGTTCATTAAATACATTTATTTTATGTTAAAAAGGAATGTTAAAAATCCTAATAATAATCTTTGGGTCCAAATTATGACTGTACAGTTGATTAAACTGAATTATACTAGTACATAGTACTAATATTATAAATACGAAAGTCACTTTGTCTATCTGTTACCTTTCTGCTGAGCCGATCGCGATGCGATTTGGCATGTAGATAGCTTGAAGTAAGAGGCTACTTTTTATCCCGGGAACGCGAGTGAAACCATGGGGGACAGTTATAGAAATCAAAATCAAAAAAATCAAAAAATCAAAAAGTCATTTATTCAGTTTAGGCCTTAGTAAGGCACTTATGAACGTTATGTACATACAGTTGGATTTACCACCGGTTCGGAATACACTTAAACTGAGAAGACTCCGGCAAGAAACTCAGCAAGGTTTTTTTTTTTGTGGAAGATCTTTTAATTTAATATTACAGCTTTTTTCCAAATACTTATACAATATATACATTATTATTTTATGCTTATTCGTACAATTGTCACTTAGCCAGGGGGATGCAAGTGCAGAGAGAAGCTACTACAACCATATATTCTTGTCATCCACGTAATGAGCCACCTTATAGTAGGCTTTGTCAATTAACCTCTGCTTTATGAAATCTTTGAATTTATCATAAGACATTTTAGTTACTTCGAGTGGGATTTTATTATAGAATCGAACGCAATTTCCGAGAAAAGACTTATTAGCTTTAGATAACCTGAATCTAGGTGTCACAATTTTATCTTTATTTCTTGTATTGAAGTTATGGCGGCTACTATTAATTTCAAATAAATTTAAGTTTTTACGGACAAACATAATATTTTCATAAATGTACTGTGACGGTAACGTTAAAATTTTTGATTCGCGAGGACCCAAACAATAGATAGCGCGAATTGCACTTTTCTGCAGAATAAATATAGTTTCAAAGTCTGCAGCTGAGCCCCACAGCAGAAGACTGTAGGACATTAAACTATGGAAATAAGCAAAGTAAACCAACCTGGCTGTAGCCACATCTGTTATTTGTCTAATTTTTCTAACTGCGAAGGCGGCGGAACTCAGTTTACTAGCTAATCTTTCTATATGAGGACCCCATTGTATTTTACTGTCTAATGTAACGCCGAGAAAAACTGCCTTATCCACTAGTGCGAGTCTTTTACCATCGACAAAGATATGAGTGTCACTCTTAACAACATTAGGGAGAGAAAACCTTATACATTTAGTTTTACAGGAATTAAGCACAAGATTATTGGCGGCAAACCATTTTGATACAGCTGATAAGGTGTCATTGAGCTGCGTAAGGTCGGTATCTTTTCTATTGACCTTAAAAATTAGAGAAGTGTCATCTGCAAATAAAACTATATCCGACAATTCATTTACCATATAGGGCAGATCATTAATATATGCCAGAAACAAAAAAGGGCCTAAAATTTATCCTTGCGGTACGCCCGTTTTCACTAAAGACCCTGAGGACGTAGTACCGCTAATACCTACTTTTTGTTGGCGACCTGATAGATAAGATGATATAAGATCGAGTGTTACTCCACGAACTCCATAGTGTTGGAGTTTTAAAACTAGTGTGTAGTGATCTACGCAATCAAATGCCTTGGAGAGATCACAAAATACGCCAACCGCATCCTGTGAATTCTCCCAGGCTTCAAAAATATGCTTTAAATGTTTAGCACCAGCGTCTGTCGTAGACCGGCCTTTTGTAAATCCAAACTGATGATCATGTAAAATCTGATTTTTAGTGAAATGAGTTAACAATTGATTTAGTATAACTTTCTCAAAAATTTTGCTTAACGCTGGAAGTATAGAGATGGGTCTATAATCAGAAGGATTATTTTTGCACCCAGATTTAAATATAGGAATGATCTTACTGTGTTTCATCAAATCGGGGAAAGAACCCTGAACAATACATTGATTAAAAATAGCTGCTAAAATAGGTGCTATACTAGTTATAACTGAGTGGATTACTTTAACTGATAAGCCCCATAAGTCTTCTGTATTTTTTATATTCAAAGACTTGAAAGCTCCTAATATTTCACTAGCATCAATAAACTTAAATAAAAAATTGGGAATATGTTTTGGGAAATTGTCTTTAAGGAGACACTCGGCTTTCTTAGGTGAAGATGCAAGATACTTAGTAGCTTCAGTAGGTATTGTTGAAAAAAAGATTCGAAAGCACTCGCTACTTCAAATTTATCGGAGATAAGCTTATCATTAATTTTAAGGTTAATTGTGTCTTCTTCCTTTTTATTTTTACCAGTCTCCGTGTTTATAATTTTCCACACAGTTTTAATTTTATTAGTCGAATCACTAACTTTTTTGGCAATGAAAATGGCTTTTGCTCTATTACAAACTAATTTAAATATTTTTGAATAATTCCTAACATATGTATGAAACTCTTCGTTAGTAGTGTTTGATTTTTTACGATAGAGTTCATACATGTTTTCTCTACTCAATCTTATTCCTTTAGTGGCCCAGTCACAGAATTTTAGTTTATCGGTTACCTTAGTAGATTTAATCGGGCAATATTTATTAAATCCTTTACAAATCTCAGTAAACAATGTTTCATAGTTATGATTAGGATCATCAGATTCGAAATAGGTATTAGCAAGACTCAATTCCAAATGACTATTAAATTTCTCTAACTTGTACTTTGTGGTTGGTCTAAATTCCCTACTTACTTCATTTAATATTTGGCTTTGAGAGGGCAATCTAACAACTTGAGCCAAATGATCCGAGCGAACACCAGGAATTAAGAACTTATCCAAAGTACTCCCATTTGTAATAATGTTGTCAATGCATGTTGAAGATGTGGCTGTTACCCGTGTCGGTTCACAAAACAAAAGATCCATATTAAATGATTTGAATAAAGAAATAAAATTGTTTCTATCTGATGAAGTAACAAGAATATCAATATTGAAGTCACCACAAACTACTATAGACTTTTTGGATTTGAAAAGTTTACTAAGAATCTCTTCTATTGTAGAATAAAACAAAGAAAAATCAGAAGCTGGAGGTCTATATACACATACGATGATGGAGCTTTCAATCTCTGCACATGCCACCTCACAGACGCGCTCCACAGAATGACTACATATATCTGTACGATTTTTGAATTGTATGTTGCTGTTTAATAAAATAATAGATCCACCACCATTAGCAGACACTCTGTTGAACGCACTGGCGACGGTGAGTGAAATTGTTAATATTAAAGAGCATCATATCAGGTTTTAACCAGGTTTCAGTAAAGCATAAAATATCAACCTGGGTTTTATCCAATAAAAGTTCAATATCATATATTTTGCCAGAGAAGCGATTTATGTTCTGATGCAATAAAACAATACTTTGTCTAGGCTTCTCTTTTGTCGAAACTATATGTTTAAAGAATTACAATATTATTAGAGTTACTAGATAATATTGCTTCGTCACTTAACCTACTGTTTGTTATATTTACTATAACACTATCAATATTATAAGCTATCAATGTAACAATCAGGTTTTTCGTCCTTCTAGGCATTTTCAGTGAATCCCGATTTAATTTTATTCCACTAACAAATTTATTAGTGTCGAAAAACAAAATATTGTCATTGTGACATGTCAAATTAAATAATACATTATTCAGAAACATGATATAACTATTCTGTTTGTCAGTATGGTCAACTGAGTAGGGAAAAGCACACAACATTACTTTTAGTACCCCTAACCTTTGTAAGGACTCAAAGTTATTAAACAGGTCTATCCTATGTACATCTAGTCCATGACCAACTAAAATTACAACTGTGGTATAGTTGTCAAATTTCATTTGTATTATTCTTTTAATAATCTGCATGTAAGAAGCACCTGGCATACAATAATTAACTACTGGCTGTTTTGAATGGTTATTAATAAGGGAACCAAAGTTAACTCCTATTTTATCAGTAAAAATTACTGTTTTGTATTTACTTTGCAAAGAGGATTCTGAATCACAACTCACACACAGCTCAGCTCGTCCAACCTCAGGTACAGCCCCAGGCAAATCCCCAGGTAAAACCTCAGGCAAAATCTCAGGTAAAACTGGCATTGACTCATCAGCGGACACATGCATACAGCCACAAGTATGGTTGTTAACGAGAGACTCGAACCTATCCTCATTATACTTACACATATCTACTAATTGAGTCGCAGCCAATATGTGTTCTTTAATTTGTTGTTGGGATTGTTCATACTTGATGAGTAAATCCTTTAAGCAAAGCTCTTTGTCCTCTAAGTCAGAGAGCAATCGCTGTGTGTCAGTGTCATATATTTTTAGACCATTCTTTAACTTAAGATCACATATTTTAAGTTTTTTTATTAGATTTTTTTGTTTATTTCTTCTTAAGGCTGCACTACGTTAACATTTTTTAATAAATCTATTCAATCTTAAGTACTTTTTTATCTTATTATGGCTTGACATAACATAAATAGGTTGTTCAGAAATTGAATTAGGTATAGAGGTAAGTTGGACAGACTGCTGACACGAATCATTCCCTATCATTTCATCATACAGGCTTAAGGTGTTGTTGACCTCATGATTGCTATTATCCAAATTTTGCTTATTTATATTGTTATGAGCTTGACTTAAGCTACTCTCAAGCTCAGAGATGCGGTTAAGCACTTCGTCATATGTATCACAACATGCGCTAAAAGATGTTACTGTCTCCTGAAGATGGTTACGCTGGTCCAGGATGTCCGCGTAGCTACTGTGTAGTTCCGCCAACTCACTCTTTAATTTAGAGTTCTGATTAAGGATGTTTTTAAATTCTTCTTCGCTATCCTCACGCTCTTGTTGCAATTTGTCGCAGAGGTTTTGGGAGGCTTTTAGTTCTAGTAGTGCCTTTCTGAGCTTTTCTTCCATGTCACGGGCAGTGGCCTTACGTGTCAACATGTTAGACATTATGAAACCACAGACCCTGCAACACAAACACAGAGAAGCTGAATAGCGAGTAAAGATATGAAGTTTTATTGAGTTTGATCTGATCTTTGTTACAATATTAACGTATTTACTAGCTTATTACGATGAAGTTACCTTTTAGTTTATGTTTACAGACAAATATTTATAGTGTAGCGAACCACTACATAACGAAGTTCACACGCCGATAGATAGATGGCGTGCCGCCATATTATCCTGCATCGTGCATACATCGCGCATACATGCCCACTACATCCTGCATCGCGCTTGCAAAGATTTCTCGGCGATCTGCATATATACAACTGTACGACATATACAGTTGGACCGCGGTCCCCAGGCACGATGACCCAGCCTGGCGGAAGATCTTCCCTTTTAAATGGAGGTATCATCCACCTTGCACCTCCATATTGGTGACCCCGACGTGATGGAATGGGAATAATTTCCAACCCTTCCAATCACTGAACATGCAGTAGCATCCTTCTGAGCAGCTTCCAAGCTCATCACTCCCCACCGGCAAGCAGTCACACAGCAAGCCAGCTTCGCCTTAACCAGTTCCAACGCAGCCGATTCACCGTGCTTTCTGGTCCTGCAAGGCTCATCACAGCGACAGCACTCATCGCCCGCACAGTCCACCGCAGCACACGTCCGGATCTCTTCGGCTGGCTCACCCTCTCCGGCGTGGCAGTCTCTGCACCACGTGGACTCCCATGGCTCAACCCGTCGCAGCAACCCCGCTCAGTCTCGACTCACCGCAGACTTCCGAGCAGCACTGGCACTTGCAAGCTTAACGCAATGACGCAACTATAGATCGACCTCTGGTCTAGGAAGGGAGTGATGTAGCGAACCACTACATAACGAAGTTCACACGCCGATAGATAGATGGCGTGCCGCCATATTATCCTGCATCGTGCATACATCGCGCATACATGCCCACTACATCCTGCATCGCGCTTGCAAAGATTTCTCGGCGATCTGCATATATACAACTGTCCGACAAGTACAGTTGGACCGCGGTCCCCAGGCACGGTGTCCCAGCCTGGCGGAAGATCTTCCCTTTTCAATGGAGGTGTAATCCACCTTGCACCTCCATAATAGGATAAATGTTTGTATTTCAATTTAACAAAGTAACTACCTACCTACTCTAAATTCTTTAGAAAAAATATAAGTTTTGTTGTATTTCTAGCGATTTAATCAACTAATTGTCTAGCACCTATGCTGTATCGTATTCAGAGTATGAGTACTGTCTGTGGCAGGTGTAATTGTCTACAACTTTGCTTCCACTTATTGTCAAACAAAGAGAGACTTACGGCGCCAATGGGTGTGTGATGGAAGTAGCTCACGTAACGTATGTGAGCGATGTGTAGTGTACCGTACACGCAGTTGATTAGCGAAAATATTGAGAACTATAGTTACACGTATCAATTAAAACAAAATACTCCCCAGGTTTTTGGCGATTTATGTTCGAATTTTATCCGTTTGTTTGACAGGTCCTTTTCATTGATTTGTTACTGGCGTTATACAGCTCCAATTTGAAAACCCACACTCCACACAATGTATTTATTAGTGTTTTATTGATTTATTACGTTTATTAATTAAATTATTGATATAAATAACTTAATTTTAATATTTAAATATTAGAGAAAATTTTGACAACCAAGTAGTCAGGGTTGCCAGGTACCAGGTCCTGAAATAATAATATAACTAAAAATATTGTGAATCAATTTGATCTGTACGATATAAATTATCTCCTGAATTTAATTCTCTCCTCGTGCACCCCTGTTCTCAAGGCGGCTGTGTGTTGATTATCTGTCAACAGTTTTATATTATCGTTTTAAGATGAGAAAAGAGCAATCGCTAGTAAATGGCAAACAGCCGGAAGCGTTTGTATCAGCTTTCCCTGATTAATTGTAGACGAGGCTGCGATGTGAACTCGGGGTGCGATAATAAAAGGTAAACAAATTGACGGGAGCGGCGCCGCCGCCGGCCGTCGCGCGGCGGGAGCTCCCTCGTGGCTATAGGTACGGAGGAAGTGTTACACCATAAGTCACTCATAAAATATACAATAGCACTCTAGTAAGGGTAAACTGGTGATTGCTGTACATACAAGAACTGAACTGGCTCTGAAGTGCCACTTAGCAAAAGTTACAGATCTACTGACTAATATGGAAAAAAACTCATCTTCGTCTTTTAAATTAAATTATTGCCTACTATTTTATTTATCAATTATTTTTAAAGATAAATTATATAATTAGTAGAAATGTACTACATATAGTAAATAATATACAATATCTAATATAATAAGCTTCGTGCTCTGTTCGGAGATAATTATAATTAATTTGCTGGTCTGTTCGGCGTCTCTAATCTCCTTACGTAAATTGGAATGGCATAAAGAAAGACAAGGGCAACAATATTTTATTTACTTATAATTTATGATAATTGACGTTTGCTTTGAGTCTGTAACAAAATAGAGAGGTACAGATTATACTTTTCGTATTCAATTATTTAATATTGCGCCTGACAATCTGATTGAAATGTGCATATTATTTTTACCTATTTATTTTACTAGTGTCTGCACGTGACTTCGTCCCCATGTATGAGAATCGGTTGAAAAATGGGACCTGTAGAGGAGAACAGTCGGACATCTGGACAAACATGCGAAATAATTTTTATCCAAGCTGAAACGGAGACGATTCGCTCGCTCGGTCAATAAATGCTTATAAGTGTATGTATGTATACCATGCTCCATTTCATCAGAGATAGAACGAAATGAAGTAATTTAGTTAGTAGGATTGACGCAAACCAAACGAGTCGTAACCAGTTGGATACGATTGCGGACAAGCGTTGTATCAAATATGTATGTCAAATGTATCGATTATGAGTCGATCGGCTGCACAGCAACAATTACGCGTAATGAAGCCGCACGCGACTCGATGTTATCGTGTATCTCGCCGATACATGAATATTAATCAATTAATTAAATTTTGCACGACAGTTAACTACGCAGATACCGATGTACAACTCGGTAGCACGGTACTTTATGGTACTTACTTACTTAAGCTGACAAAACACCCTAGTCTGTGGTTAACCACTTGTTTGCAAGCTACACTCAGATTGACTCAGACCAAACCAAACCAAGCAGAGCTTGTACTATGGAAACCAAATAACTGAACTACAGACAGAAAAGCAAAAAAAAACTCTGTATAGTATGTATTTACAAAAAAAGTTGTACCTATTATGGTACAACTTTTTTTGGGGTATTTTTTTTGCTTTTCTTGTCAGAATGTCTTGATTTTAAGAGTTGCTTGTAAGAAAAATTAAATTATTAAAAGAATCAAAAAACCCGACTGCGTAAATTTTTTTGTAATATTTGTTTATCCCCAACTGCAATACCTTATAAAATTCAAGTTATATTTAAAATTCTATAGATTTAAGAGCTTGTTTTTCTCTTTTCAGTTAATTATTTATGTTTTACGCAGTCGGGTTTTTTGATTCTTTTAATAATTTAATTTATTTCAGACTTTTTAGTTTTATAGAGAAAGAGTTGTATGTATTAGTTGTACGTAGTATTTATATACTCTGAGGTATTGGTAAGTAAATGAGCGGTACGGTAAAGGAACGCTAACAACCATCGCAAATCTGTGATTTACGTATGGTAACGGCACAGTACCTACTGTCCTTGCATTAAACGTGGTTTTTTTGCAGTTTACGTCAAAATGGTAGCATAAAAGTATTACAATATATACATATATGGAATGGTGTAATTACAAGCTTTCATTTGATACCCATATTGTTATAATAACGAAACTTTTATTTTTAATACCCCTCCCTATTTTTTTTATTCTTAGGCGCTATATAAAAATAATAATATACCCTATGATACTCCCCCAGTCAAGAAGAATCTAACGATACCTCATATTATGCTTAAATCCATCAAGCCATTTAGGCTGCAGAGCGGCACAAAGAAATAGACATACATACATACACTCGAAAAACATAACTCTCCTTCCGGGTCAGTCGGGTAAAAAGAAAAAAAATCCTATCTACGAATTTTATTTTATTTATTTTCTTCAAAATCCAGCTCAGGGTTCTTTTTAGCGTTTTTCTCTAAGACCTGTAGTAATTCAGAAGTTGCCCTAACTGGCTGGAAACAAACATTCTGTATACATAAATACACCCAGACTCAGGACTTGCTGCAGTGGCTTCTGGACATTTAAAATACCCCTGCTGAGTTGTTTGCCGATTGTCCTCATTTGAATCCTTACTCCCGAACCAGTGGTAGCTTCAGTAGCTTTTGATAACTTTCTACGGCCTATACTGAACTTTGACATTGACTTTGGGGTATTGCTAATGTCCATTGGTAGACTGACTTGTCATCATCATATCAGCCTAAGGATGTCCACTGCTGAACATAAGTCTCTCCCATTAACTGACTTATAAGTCATCTAAAAAAACTATTAGTTTAAATTAAATACTAAATAATTGGACTGTTTTACAAAAAACTTAAACCTACTTCAAAGTACACTAAAAAGTAATCAAATCCTGATCTGATGACAACGGGATCAAACGGGAAGTGTACCCTTTCAAATAATAATTAACTTTTTAGCAAAAAATTAACTTTTTAACAAAAAAATAAACCGCCTTCAAAGTACACTAAAAAGTATAAAATAACTCTTATCTGACACTGTTTTGAAGTGAGCGAAATCGCATGACGTGTTCTATAGAAAATATTTCGCTGACTTCAAAACAGTGTCAGATAAGAGTTATTTTATACTTTTTAGTGTACTTTGAAGGCGGTTTATTTTTTTGTTAAAAAGTTAATTTATTTTTGAATTTTTAGTTTCATTATATACTGAATACATCTGCGTAACCCTTTCGAGTACAGGCCTGATGTTTTGTTGCGTGATTGCGTAAACATTGCATATTTATGCGATAGCAGCAATCGCGGCTGATTTGCTGAAATTTTTTTAAGAGTTCCGTTGTCTATCTCCGAAACTCATCATCAGATCTATATGAAATTTATATGGGACCATTTCGGAATATACCCCTTTCGAACAAAAAAAGAATTTTGCAAATCCGTGTATATATGACGGAGTTATGCCCGAACATAAATAAAAAAAAAAAAAAAAAAAAAAATATAAACATCCGAATTGAGAACCTCCTCCTTTTCTTGAAGTCGGTTAAAAAATAAACCGCCTTCAAAGTACACTAAAAAGTATAAAATAAGTCTTATCTGACATTTTGAATTTTTAGTTTCATTATATACTGAATACATCTGCGTAACCCTTTCGAGTGTACAGGCCTGATGTTTTGTTGTGTGATTGCGTAAACAATGCATATTTATGCGATAGCAGCAATCGCGGCTGATTTACTGTAATTTTTTAAGTGTTCCGTTGTCTATCTCCGAAACTCATCATCAGATCTATATGAAATTTATATGGGACCATTTCGGAATATACCCCTTTCGAACAAAAAAAGAATTTTGCAAATCCGTCTATATATGACGGAGTTATGCCCGAACATACATAAAAAAAAATAAAAAATATATAAACATCCGAATTGAGAACCTCCTCCTTTTCTTGAAGTCGGTTAAAAAAAGAATTTTCCAAATCGGTTAATGCACAGGCAAGCGAAGTGTGGGACGCCCCCCCGCTAGGTGGACCGATGACCTGCGAACCTTGGCGGGCGGTAGGTGGATGCGAAAAGTGGAGGACCAGAAGATGTGGCGACTACTGGGAAAGGCCTATGTCCAGCAGTGGACGACCACAGGCTGATGATGATGATGATGAAATCGGTTAATAAATTACGGCGCTATGAGATAACAAACATAAAAAAAAATACAACCGAATTGAGAATCCTTTTTTTGACGTCGGTTAACAAATAGTACTCTCAATTCAGTAACAAATAGTTACCTAACAATAGTTAGTTATTTATATTTTCATTAAAAGGTACACAATAACAGCGCGTGTGTACAATATTATGCATAATTTAACCATTAACAAAGCGATGTGCCACCAACATTTAATTTAAACACTCGTGTACACAACGACATTATGTGCAATTATAATTACTACAATAATTACACGACAAGTTATGGCACCGAGATTATCATTAGTATTTATTCGTGTAATTTAAAATTGTATAAATTACTGTTAATTAATTCTTTGGCAATTCATTAATTCTTAATATGGCTTTACCTTCCTATATTAATGCGAAAAAAACGCTACAAACATACAAACAAACAACAACAAAAAACAAACTCTCTATCTGGGGGCACGGTAGTGCCCCCCGCCAAGACAGCCAAGCGAAGCGAAAGGGCACTACCTACCTTTTCTCGAAGCGCTTCGTCGTTTTTTTGAACCCTCATAACTTGGGTTTGGATTATACCAGATAAACAAAATTCTCAGGACATGATGTCAATAGTAAACTTATTAAACATATTAAGTTTCAATAACATAGCTCTTAAACTTTAGATTTTATTGATATCTAAAAAACCCCGATTTCGTCACTGACTCACTGATGATCATCAAAACTCATAGGGTACTTCCTGAAGTCCTAGAAAGCTGAAATTTGGTATTTAAGCTTGTATTAGTATACAAACAACAAAAAAATTATAAAACTTGGAAATTTGAAACAAAAAAAAATTTTTTAGCAACTTACAAAAAGAAGTGAAATCCCACCAAAAACATTTATGTAAAATGTTGCCGCCAAGACATATGGCTCGTACAGTCAAAAAGTTATCAGATCTCATGTAGAGCCAAGCTTATAACTCTACATGCACTTACTCTACACGCCCTAACTTCACAAACTCTACACACCGTAGTCAAAATATGTGGCTTGGCCGTTTCAATAGTACAAGAACTATAGAATAACAAAAAAGTAATTAACAGTGAATAATTTTTGAATGTGACGGTAGCGAAACGGCCAAGCCACATATTTTGACTAAGGTGTAGAGTTTGTGAAGTTAGGGCTTGTAGAGTAAGTGCATGTAGAGTTATAAGCTTGGCTCTACATGAGATCTGATAACTTTTTGACTGTACGAGCCATATGTCTTGGCGGCAGCATTTTACATAAATGTTTTTGGTGGGATTATAATATTAGAAAATTACAGAACTCTATAATTGGTAAATTAATAATTCAAAATGTTTTGCTAATATTATTTGAAATACTGTAGATCTGTTCCTTTTGATTAGTACATAGAAAGAAATTGTTCATTTCAAGAAATTATAATGCTTGTTTAAAGAAAACAAAAAGCTTTGCTGATGTTATTAAATTGCAGCGGTAAAATTATGGCAAATGCAAAAAAAAACAGTTATTAGAAGATATTCACATTAATCACACTTGTAGCGCTGCTAAGACATGTTTCATAGCCCGGTCTACGAGCACATCGTAGCGCGTAGCGTATGCATTATTGTGTGTCAAATTATTTTCTACGAATCGGTAGCGAAGGCTCATAACATAATATTTTAAAGTAACTTCGAAATAAGAGCGGAGTGTAGGAATCACTTTGTGTCAAAGGTTCGCTTCCATGGAGCAGGATATCGTAGCAATGTCAAAGATGGGTTTAGCGAGCGACGACACGTCTGCGGCCTTTTGGCGGCCCAGCCACGGTGCTCTAGAGACTTCGCTTTTATTATTGAGAAGGAAATTCTTGAGGCTTTCCAATATATTCGATTTGAGGACAAAGATGGAATACTAATACTGCCTATAGGGAATTTAAAATAAAAGTAACGCTGTAGGTTTTCTGTAGGCCTTACGTAAACTATTATTTCCAAGAAACAAATTGTTAATTGCAAAGTATCTGGTAAAGACTGAACTAAAACGTCTCTATAATTATAACGAGCTATCGCTAGTAATTAATCAAGCCAAGAGTCCAAACTTTTTCTTCGACAGTACCTTTTAAGTTGGAGCGTTGTCGGTATCAAAACTATTAAAAACTTGAACGTTAATTTATTCAGAGTAGTTCGAAAGTTGAAAGAATGATAGTGTCCTGTCAGCGGCAGCCCCCCTCTTCCTCACCCTGCCCCTCCCCCCTCCTCTGCCCCACTTGAAGCCATTAATTAAAGTCCGTCCCATTGTCGGACATTGAAATGTGTTTAGTGCCGCAGCTGTAAAGGTGGGTCTACGTTATGCGAACCGAAAACGAGCTGAGCACACGCCGAGCACGAATAGTAGGTGGACTTGGGAGCCTCGAACGAGCGTTTGGCTCGCGCTCGATTGGGCTCCGCCCATTGTCAGTTTTTAGAACAAAACAGGGATTCGCATCGCGCTCGTGATATAGTCTCATTTTACGTCCAATCTTGACATCGCGAGTGACGAACGAGGAGCGGTTGGGCTCGTGTTCAGTTCGCGTAGCGTAGACGCACCTTAAGATTGCGTGCGGAATAAAGGGTTCCCAACTTAACTTCTTCTTTGTTCTGAATGTTACATGCGTTAGCTGGAGGATAAGCCCAAGGTTTGTATTTTCGAAACGTGTAGTGTATATGTGTGAGAATAAATAATAGATTCGACGGCCCCTTTGGCGTTCTGTCAAAATGTCTGCTTCTCCTGAGTTTCGCTCGGTGTAAATAATATTATCTTAAGCAGCATGTATTTACAAACAATTAGTAGAATATATAGTATATCAGTTATCTGACTTCCATAGTACAGCTCTACTTAGTTTGGGATCACATAGGCGTGCTCTGAAAAATGGATATTTATTAAAAAAAAACAATCAAAGTCGAGTTAGGTTCTTTCAATTAACGCTCGACAACGTAAAATTACAGGAATTATTAAATTAAATAACCCTTTTATACCATTTAATCTATGGAATAAAAACATAGCTAATAATAAACCTTCATGATAACTACATCTGAATAACGTTATTCCTTATCAGTAACAAGTGACACGTATCCACCACACACACACATCTAGCCACTAGCTCGCTATGTATCCTACACGGTTATTGTATACAGTCCGCAACCCAACGAGTGTGAACGACCAATCGGTGAAACAACGTGATCAACTTAGCATTTAGTTACCGATAACCAAACATTTGATTCAATTTAAAGTTCAGAACGTTACATTCGTACATGAAAATAATGTTAACATAATTTAAATTGAAATATTCTGAGAAATACTTCACACATTGGTTATTTGAACCCAAACTAAGCAGAGATCATACTTTAGAAACTAAATAATTGATATACTATTTGTAAATAACCTATAGATATTTCAATTAAGACTTCAAACGCAAATAGGTAGATAAAAAAATGTTCTGAGTGGAAATCGAACCACGACCTGTGGCGGAAAATATACGGAGCTCTCTTTTTTTTAATCTCAACATAATATTCATTCATTTCATTCGATAAACTTGAACAACGAATACTAAATCTACAGAATATAAAAAAGCAGAATTCAATTTGCTCAATTGCAAACGGTACATAATACGATAGGGGCATGTTTTCACGAGCTTCATCTAGGATTCACAGAGCTTTGGCTGTGCATCGCCGAGTGCAGCGCTGCCGCAGGCCGATACGATACCATAACCTATCCTACACACACTACACACTATCCTACATCTAACACGCTCACAGTAACTGATAAAAGGATTGCCGAGAATGGCAACATATTCAACGAGTTCTATAACACGATACGTTGCCCGAATTACGAGATGGAGTTTTTGCGCAACTTTGCGGTTTCGAAAGTAGCATCATTTTAGTAAATACTACATATTTTATAGCGTTATTGTGTGAAAGATGTTTTCATCTAAATCAGCCTGTGTGGATTTGTTCGTCAATGACGCAGTAATGGCAACTTATGTGTTAGAAAATTGACACAATAACAGAAAAATAGGTATTTCTTTTAACCCCGAGAAAACATTAGATTGAGTAAATCGGGTAAAACCGCGGGCAGAAACTAGTCTTGTGTCTAGAACACCAGACAAGATGCGTAACCTCACACTCACGTCACTAATTCTGATCTTCCCGCAGTCTTATTAACAATTTCCTCGCTATCTGGACTATCTCATCTGACCATCGGCGTTATTACCACAATAAACTAACTTTTATAGTCACACAAGCCAAGCTACTGAAGCATTCATTTCATACTACATTCATTTCGTGATAGTAAAGTGAGTTCCGCAATACGTTTGACGAGTGTTTCGTAATTTATTGAGAGTTCCGCGGCCGCGCCGGCGACGCGACGCGATGCGATGCGATGCGTCGCCACTATAAAGTGTGGCGCTTTACGATGCGTTGTCGGTTTACGAATGCTTCGCCACTTGCCTCCTAGTTGCGGTGCTGTTATTTATTTCGTGCTCATGTTGAATTTTGAATTCTATGTCGCCTAAGAGAGAAGTATATTTATTATTTTTATTAAATTAAAATTATTACTTAGGGAAATTGGATTTATTCATGTATTGAAGACCGTCCATAGGCTACGGTAACTGCTTACCATCAGGCGGGCCGTATGCTTGTTTGTCAACTTATGGTATAAAATTAAGAATCGTTTCGTTTCCTGACAACTAAATTGAGACTTATGAATCTTATAAATTACTAAACTTCACTGGTATATTATACATAACTGAATATTGTCCGGTTGTAGTTTGCATACGAGCACGGTAAGTTCGTTGCTTGGGCGCGGGAATAGCCACGGTTAAGGTAATTTTTCATAGTTTGTGCAGCGAGTGAACGCGGGCGAGCGCCGCGCCGCGCCGCGCCGCGCCGCGACAATGCGCCGGACACATTAACTTACAACACCCGCTGATAAATGACGAAATGCGATACGGCTTCATATTGTTATCTCCATCATTTTTATACCACTAAGGTGGCAAACAAGCATACGGCCCGCCTGATGGTAAGCAGTTACCGTAGCCTATGCACGCTTGCAACACCAGGGGTATCACTCGCGCGTTGCTGACCCTGAAGAAACCGCTTCACACCCTTTTTGAAGAACCCCATGCTGTACTCCATTGGGAAAACCACGGCGGGGTGCTAATTCCACAGTCTGAGCGATGATGATTTTACGATGAAATTAAATTGAGTCATGTTATTGTACCCACAGGATGGTGGTAGGATACTCTGTAGTACCCGTTTGGCTGGCCACCAACTTCACGTTGAGCATATGTCGCTACATATCGTTGTGTTCCAATAGCTGCACTAGAAAGCCAATTAACTTCAAAACTTTGTTTAAAAGTTGGGAATAGGTACTTTGCAATTGCCTTGTCTACGCGAGACGGTCGGCACTCAAAAACTGTGTACCATCCGCTGGCTTGTCAGTCACCTAAGATAATATATTATGTTAGATTTACACAAAACCAGTTAAGCCAGGGATACACTAGGGAACATTTTTTCGCGCAACATGACGCGCATCACTTAATCTACGCTGACGCTGCAACGTTGCATAGTGTCCCGCAACAAGTGTCGCGCCATTTGTCACCGAGTGTAGTCGCGCACGCAACGTGCTTCTTATTATGTCTGTAGTGTGGGGAAATGATACTGTGCTGTCACTTCTGGACTAATAGCCACAACCTCCTCGGGCGACATTTCTATGAGCACTGACTAGTGTGGCTGGCAAAATGTTCCGCGACAATTGTCTCGGGACACTGCACGTAGTTGTTGAGGGACATGTTACGCAACATGTTTCTTCATTTGCCCCCTAGTGTATCCCTGGCTTTATGCTGAAACACTTTTAATTTTAGCATCTGGATAAAACATCATCTTTGCAGCATATTTTCTACACATGACAAACAATAGGACCTACATTAGATAAAAGCTAAAAAAAAACAAAGGCATATTTAAAGAAAAACATTTTAATAACCCAGTAAAATTAATGACAAAAGGCAACCTCGATTGGACACGTCTTGGACAGTGATAACAATGGCGAGTTATCTGTTACAGGTATTGTTGACGCTGGCTCGGTGACCCGACGTACTCCCTGCCTTTGTGAAGGTTGATAGGTACATCATGTTGTACTAATGAGCTACGTCACTCAGTACTGTTATTAGTATCATATAAATAGTTGTCATCCTCACATTATCGACCAACATCATTAGTTTACGAAACATTTCAGTCGGACGTTCCTATTGCAGACCATATTATGGAATGAGTTTCCCGGTACAGTAGTACCCAATTAATATGGTGTACCGATGTACCTGCGCAGAAGATACATTTTCAAAGCGCGGGAAACGCTATTGGTCGGCAGCTGGCGCCATGTTAGCGCGCGCCGTGCGGAGGGACGTGACTTGCGAGTGAGACGGAACTAACAGCTGCAGTGTATTATGAACCTTATAGTAGTGATCTAAGATTGATCGTAAGTTTTAAGCATTCTTTCGATAATCTTCGGGGCCATACTTTCTTTTCTGTGCGAAAGAAGATTCACGACGCGCCTTATGAGTTGGGTAATACTCTTTGGGTAATACTGAAGGTTTCCCGCAGCGTCTGTCATGAGATTATTAAAAAGAGCATAAAACGAACTCTGTTGTGAGTCTGGGTGTAAATATCGATATAAAAGTAGTATATTGTAGTAAGCTAATATGCATACCAAGACGAATATCTTAAATATGACAAAACTTGGTAGATAATTATATAATTTGGACATCTCATTTAATTATTATTTTATTATATTGTATTACATTAATTATTAGATTCAATTTAAATTTATAATTTTGCATGCTATTCTGTAGCGAAATGTGTAGACCCTATTTTAAGATAACACCTCAATGTTACGACATTTCTGGCGAAATAAACAATTTCATTTCATTTCATATTTAACATGATTTCCTTATTAGTTGTCTGATTTCTATAGTACGGGCTCTACTTAATTTGGAATCAGATTGCCGTGTGCGTGTCCTTGCACATTATTGAATAAATTAAGTAATTAAATTAAAATAATATCACACATCTAGCAAATTATAACTAGTACCTAACGACACAGTGAGTCTGTAGTTTTCTTTTCAATTTGGGATAAATAATTAAAACCTCTCGAGTAATTTCCAAAAGAGACATCAATTTCCCGAGCCCGAAATTGAGCCCTTTACTCAACTCCGGGCCTCAAACCTTTAAAGTTTGTAACCTTTCATTGTTTTCAATGAAAGAGACTCCTGTGCTTAAAATTCAATTATGAAGACTGTTTACAAGTTGAAATATAATTTTGTAATTTGCGAATCTTGTTATTACTTAGATATTTTCAATATTGTAGATTTTTATCTCTAGGTCTATGTTTTGAACTCAATCTCAACATGGCAGTGGTAATGTTTCGAAGGTTGTAAACACAACGTCTAGAAGGGATCTGGCTCTCAAGTGCAGCTCAGTACACATTGGTTTATTGGCGAGAGATTTTCTAATTGATGATCTTATGCTATGATTCAACATCATGTTAAGATCGTGGTCAAAGACAGGCCTAAAGTAATAACACTTAATTCCCCAACATTGATACATATATGTGATCTCGTTCCGCGGAATAAACCAAGTGTGAATATGTGAATGATCGCCGGCGGTCGATGTCGGTGTCGGTTGTCGGTATCGCTGTCGGTGTCGGGGCGGGGCCAATAGGGCGAACTAATCGTTAAATCCTCATGAGGAAAACGCATAACATATTAAGTTCAAGCTTCGAAGATAGCGGTTAAGCGACTATTTTTATAAATGTTTAAAACGAGGATCTGACTGAATTTCTGTCTAACGTTGCAATGCAAAAACTCAGACCTCGGCATTTAGAAACTTAAAAATTTGCACCCAGGCTCCATGCGTTGGGAGTTGGGTTTCATGGGTGCCCATTAACTTCGTACGCATTTTGTATAAACAAACAGCTAAGTATCACAATTAGCTATATGAAATTTTAAAGCTCAAGTGAATAAGCAAAGTTTCATCGAGACGCTTAACTCCGCCACCGCTTGTCTCATGGCCCCAACTGAGCCGTCACGCGAGTTGCGAATTAGCGTTGTCTATTCAGATATTGTATACATCTTTGTTCGACAAAGCTTCTTTATTGTTGTGCGTGAAATATCTCTTCTTTTTGCGAGGATTTGTTATACGCTCCTTTTTTATTAACCCATAAATGTTAATAAAACACACACCTACGCGGGAAATATTAAGCTCACACATACATACGAGGAAAATATTCATTAAACGTAAACAAATTTGTTTCACAAAAAAATTCCCAATGCTTTCGGCGAAGATAAATATCGTGAGAAAAATCTCCTGACTAGCTACTACTCTCAAGTTGAAATTAAATCGTTGGCTTTAATAATTTTCTCGATGAATGTCGACTTCAGTATCAGAATGAATAAATTATTATTTATTATAATTCTAAACTTACTGAGATACACACCCGTTTAATATTTCGCCTAAATGTGCAACATTTTTTGACAATCCCTAATGGAAATCTAATAGTGGCTGATCGACATAACAAGCTATGTATGGTAATAAAAATTAGAATTAAGTACAAAAAGAGTATTCTCGGTCTCATCTGCAGAAGTGCATTGCGATGTCCGACTTACTTACTATAGTGGATAAATTGTAAAGACCCTTGTCTTTACCGTACTATCACCCATTTAATTTTTATTTGGTTTTATGTTGCTTGCATAATAATGTAAGATAGTTATAAAAGTTGACACCGTACCCTAATTAAACTGACTGTACGCTAGATTGGACGTTTTGAAAGCCCATACCTATACCTGAGCCAAAAAGAGACGCATAGCGAGACAAGGAGACATCCTCATACCAAACAGCCTTCATAGCGTGCTGCTAGTTCATATAATTATGAGCGAAGTCGAGAGGTACTTGGATTCGTCATAGTTATCATGAACAAACCTCAATAACAGAACTACCCTTATAGCTACAAATATCCCAGCGACAAAATTAATGTGCAAATTTTTATTAAACAAACATTTCACGACGAGACGGGCCAGTTGGCGCAGTTGGTTAAGGTTCGCCTTACGCGCCGCAGGTCGTGGGTTCGATTCCCACACAGGACATGCATTTGTGTGCATGAACATGTCTGTATGTCCTGAGTCTGGGTGTAATTATGTATATTAAGTATGTATTTACAAACAAAAAGTAGTATATGTATTATATCAGTTATCTGGTTTCCATAGTACAAGCTCTGCTTAGTTTGGGATCAGATGACCGTGTGTGAGGAATGTCCCAGGATATTTTATTTCCATAGATTAAATCTCAGCTTATTGTATGATCAGCCAAATTTAATTTGCACTGACTCAAAACATGCGTTGTGTACCACTAAGATAATGAAGAGCGGCCATCTTGGCAGGGGCCGCGGAAAGTTTCAGTGCCCGTTACATTATAATAAGTGCAGGAGTCGCGTCTGCGCGGCCGGCGGGCGGCGGCGGCGGCGCTGTGGTCGCAACTAAACACCGACAAGTTGTGCCAAGCTCCACCGCATAGTTTACAACACGAGTTAAAGGTGTGGTCCAAAGTATAAGGCCCGTATCAATAGAGGTAGAGCATAGCGTTTATTCGTTCAAAGAACAGCTCGACTGGGGAAGTACCTCCACCTTACAGAATACCGCAGCCAAATAACTTTATGTTGTGTAAAGTTGTGTTCCTGCGCGTGAGTAAGGTTGCCGGTCAGACAGACCAGACAAGGTCGGTAACGCGTGAATTATGCTACGTGTGTTGCAAGCGTCCATATGCCTACGGTAACCGCTTACAATCAGGCGGGCCGTATGCTTCCTTGCCGACTTGTAAAATGAGTACTCGAGGAATTCCAGTGTCAAGAATATATTGTTAATCTCGAATTAAGTTTATATTATAGGGCTAGGTTCTAAATTTAATTGTTTTAATCTCGACTCAAAAGGACGATGACCATTTCTGCCCTCACCCTGATTAGCATGACCAGCAAATTCATATTTTGACTAATTTTATATTAATTGAAACTAGATTTTTTACGATAATCTAAAACTAATTAAAGCTGTAATTAAAGATTGGCTTTTGGTCACGGCAGTTTTGAACTAGGCATGCCTCCATATTAAAATCGGTCATCGTCCTTTGCTGTGAGCTTTTATTGACTTCGAGGTTAGTTTAATTATGATGAGCTTTATAAAACAAATATAGTCTAGATAAAATCTCTATCGTCTCATGGTACAGAAAAAATAGTGCGCGATACAGACTTATCCTTTTATATCCTGCTCGTACCAAACTTTCCTACAATTTCTCACATCCCTTACACATAATAGGTTGTGTAAGAATAACTAATAAATTAGCCAACAAGCCGGCATCTGTTTGGTGTGGAGGAGACTGCACAAGCCGCGGGCGCAAACAAAGCGTCGCTAAGTAGGGCCAAGTTCCGAACTACTCCGCACCGCGCCGCGCCGCAAGTGCACGCGGCCGCCGACCGACTTGTTGTTGACTTCGCGCCTTTGTCTTGGCGCTCATGACGCCGAGTACGTGTTGATTAATATTCTCAACTATATGGTCATTTGCAATGCAAATTACCAAATTGCAGTTGACGATTGATATCCTGCGCGCTTTTTTCGTTTCAATGAAGACAATGTAATCTTATTATGGGTTGATATTGATCAAGGTAATGTAAAGTCATAAGATTTGATCACAATCTGATTCTGGGCTTCTCTGTCATCTTTATGGGGCCCATACATAGCCATACATACTACAGGTCGTTGTTTTGGTCAGCGACGAGCGACTCAGGGTCGATAATACAAATGATACTGGTGCTAAAAAAAATATAAAAAAAATACTTTATTTTTTTTAAATAATAAAAATAAAAAAATAAAAATTTTGAAAATCATGTAATAAGCTAAAGTGTAGACATAATACTCAACGGGAGTACGAGGGAGTAAGGGGGTGGAGCTATGGCGGCTTGCGCCTAGCTCTAGTCTGTGCAGGTGCCTAGTAACCATACTTTGCAGTAATTTTATTTCAAATTGAATAAGGTATTTCTCAACATATTTACAGTATTTAATGGAATTAAGTCCATTTTTGGGGAATATATATTTTGTACTACCGCTCCTGGGTCGCTTGTCGCCGACCAAAACAACACCCTGTATAATGTTTTCCCTGGATAAAAAGTACCTATCCTATGTGTTTCAGGTTACGATTACGACCTACCTGCATGACACATTTCATAACGATAAGTTGTGGACTGTGTTGAGGCGTAAACTCACTTTCGCAAATTTTATATACCAAACTAACTTCCGTCCCACGGATTCATCCACGTTCCCGAGGGATCGTATGATTTTCCTTAAAAAGTATTATATGTTATTCCAGAGTATTATCTTTTTTCCGAATTATGTCCGTTCGAAAATCGATAAGATTGTTAATCTAAAAATCTACCTACCTAATATGGGCATTTTTAATAGAGCCTATATGCTTGGTAAGAAAGGGATTTTTGAAATACACTCCTTAGGGGTAAAAGGGGGATGACGAGTGAAACCGCGGGGCCGAAAGCTAGTATCATATAAAGTAAGAATGTTATCAAAGATTATCGTATTATATGGTGCTATGTAGTAATTGCTAAATATAAAATTATACTAATAGAGGGAAAGAGAAGCTATTTGTCATTATTCTTTAATAAAATTCAACAACTTTCATACGATACATATTCGTGAGATAAGTCCCAGGATATTTATGACATAAGATAAATATGTCGTGATCCTGCCGCCGCCCCAGTGGCAGTGTCACTTCAAAGTGTATGTAAAGCTAGAAGTTTTTATTAAACATGTATTTAAGGTAAAGTAAGTGCAGGTTTTTGCAAGAGGGGTTTGATCTTGGCGCCCGGAGCGCTGCAGCGCGCGACGAGAAATATGGGGAAATTGGGAGCCAATACATGAGATTCATATACGCATATGTTATTTTATAATTTAATGATGAAATCAACGCAGAGGTGAGTACAGTAAACAGGTACATATACTACCTTGCATTTAGGTTTTGTTTGAAATCTATGCATTACTACTTCAAGAAGAGGGACCTTTTTTTTTTTTTTTTATACCACTAAGGTGGCAAACAAGCATACGGCCCGCCTGATGGTAAGCAGTTACCGTAGCCTATGGACGCTTGCAACACCAGGGGCATCACTCGCGCGTTGCCGACCCTGAAGAAATCTCTTCACACCTACTCTATTTCTTCAGTGTATCAGATTTTTTACCAAGAACATAAGGATGAAATATATAAATATCCTGAAACATTCTTTACACACGGCCATCTGAGCCTATATAGGCACCAGACAACTGATATACTACATTGTACAGTAGCCCCATTCTCGTAACAAAACGTCAACGACTTCTAAACGATTTTACATTATGCACGGTTAACGAATGATCCTATCGAAGTTCGAGTAACGTATCGTTGTAAGCGTATTCCGGTAATTAAATCGAACTCGATAATCGAAAAAGTAACGATTTAATACTTTTTTGATTGAACTGATGTTTAGTTGGACGATTTCTAAACTCTAGCGACATTTGGATCGTTTCGTATTACGAGAATCGAGACACTGCTTGCGACTTGCCTCTCTTCTCTATTATTCAAAAAAATGTTCTGGATGGGAATCAAACCCACGACCTGTGGCGTTGTATTCATAGGCAATTAATTTAACACGTAAGCTTATATATTTCATAAATTTAATGAATATAAATTAAACTCATAAACAACTGAAAAACATAAAGAATGAAATCTTACAATACTAGGTACAACACGTAATATACAATACAAACAAAACCCAAGTCCTTATCCAAAGTTCCACTAAAGCTTGATATACAGCGATGAGACAACACATTCAACTTATCTTTATTCTTGCAGATAGATGTGCGTCAGTTATAAACACCTAAACTTACCACAATGCGCCCTCGACCACTGCCCGCGTACGTGGGGATCTAGCCGCAACTCGTACGGAACTAAGGAAACTCGTCCATAACTACGGAAACTCGTCCATTGAGGTAGAACTGCACACATGCCACTGGACGTGTAATAATGTGCTTGTTTATTATGTCACTGCGAAACAACAGTAACTTCTTAACTCTTCGACTCCTTATTCCACTCTCGGTCTCTGTAGTACAGTTCATAAAAACACCTCACCGTTTTTACGGTATTAATCATAAGAGGTTATGTAGAGGCTCGACGGTTTTCTACATTATACAATAATGATTATATAGGTACTCAGTATATGTATAATCAGGGCTGGCTGGTATGGAGGTAAGATACGCCAATTATCATAAGTTCGATTCCCAAGATATATAATGTCCATGAATTTGTATATGTTCTCTGTCTAGTTGTAAATATATATCCCATCAAAAACATTCTGTAAAAAACTAGCCAAGTCTCGATGAAATGTCTTGTTTATCTCTAAAAAGTAATGAAATCTAGACAAAGTCGTGCCAAGTCTAAGGTTCCTTACGGCGATTTCTTTATTATTATAGTTAATCTTGTGTGACTTGGCCGTTGAACATTCTTTATACGTTAGTGGGTACAAGTACAGATTGGTGCAATGGTGTCATGGAACACCTGGTTTTGTACCCTTGTGTTCCCTTCAACGGCCAAGTCACACAACATTAACTATAATAATAAAGAAATCGCAGTAAGGAACCTTAGACTTGGCACGACTTTGTCTATATTTCATTACTTTTTAGAGATAAACAAGACATTTCATCGAGACTTGGCTAGTTTTTTACAGAATGTTTTTGATGGGATTTCACTTCTTTTTGTAGAAAATGAAGCGGCCCACTATGTTGAATATTTTTTGTAAAGGCGGTATGTCGATATCTCTAATAGTTTGGTTGGGCTCTTGTGTTTTCTAATCAGGGTCACCAGGTACGCCAGATCTTCGATTATCCTAGTTTTTATAGTTTTCCCTTTATGTGGTCATTAAACCCTAATTCTGTACCAAATTTCAGCTCTCTGAGTTTATGGGAAGTACTAGTTCTATTTTGATGATCATAAGTGAGTGAGTGAGTGAGTGAGTGAGTGAGTGAGTTTCATAAATGTGAAACTTTGCTTTCGCTTAACTTCGGAACTAAATGACCTACAGACTTGACATTTTGGATTTTAAGTATGTGATTATAGCTTACTGGATGACGAAAATTTCTGCGTTCGGGTCTTATCCAGAGGTTCTCAAATAGGGGCCTGAAAATGCGGCGAAATGGTTCCAGTAAAGGATGGTACGGCAGTGTTTGCTTCGCGCTCGACTCGGCGGGGGCACTGCCGTGCCCCCCGATTAGGATATACGGACACATCCTCCGTCCGTTTTGCATCCTCATTTATAATGCGGACAGCAAGGGAGTGGAACTTGCTTCCTGCGTCTGTTTCCTGACTCATACCTAGGGACTTTCAAGGCCAGAGTGAATAGGTTCTTTCTGGGTAAGCGTGTCCCATCTTAGGCTTCATCTTCGTTCCTTATGGGCGGTTCAGGGATCAAACGCAAGCCGATTTAATAAAAAAAAACTATTAGCTATATGCATCAGCTTCTGCCGGAATATTATTCAGCTTTCCCAAAACACGCGTTTTATTTTTAAATTAAATACGTTTGTATTCGTTGATAGACATGCACGCACAACTGATAAAATGATTTTGCTATCGTCTGACCCGGTCAACGACATGTCGTCATAAAAGCTGACTGAAACTGTTACAGGATAAGTGACTTGATAAACGATACGTCTTTCATTACCAAAGTGGAGCGATATAAAGAGGGGCATATGTTCTCAATGCGGAGAGAAAGCAACGTTTGACAAAGTACATGTAACATTTTACTTCCTTTCACACTTTGTGCACGGTTTATTCAAATTAATTCAGATAGTAGTCTCAATGATGATTCGTTATAATAATTTCGCTTTTAGCGAATATTAATATTAAAAGTATGTACAGTAGTACCCAACTGATATGGCTTACCGATGTGCGCCGAAGATGCTTTTAATACATTTTCAAAGCCCGGGAAACCGCTATTGGTCGGCAGCTGCCGCCATATTAGAGCGCGCCGTACGGAGGGGCGTTACTTGCGAGTGAGACGGAACTAACAGCTGCAGTGTATTATGAACCCTATAGTAGTGATCTAAAGTTGATTGTAAGTTTAAACATTCTTTCGTTTATCTTCGGGGCCATACTTTCTTTTCTGTGCGAACGAAGATTCACGGCCCGTCGGCCTTATCAGTTGGGTACTATTGTAATATTTCTATATTTTGTTTCTAGTTTATATTATGCTTAATCAGCCTATTCTAAGCAAGAAAAGAAACACATCTATTAAAATAGTTTATGTAGTATATCAGTGATCTAGCAGTTTTCACAGTATAAGCCATGCTTAGTTTGAGATCAGATGGCCATGCGTGAAGAAAGTCCCAGGATATTTATATACACTACTTTATGTTTTTCCCGTGAAATAAATTCCCAAGTGGTATTGAACCTGCTAATTCATATTGAATTTACCAGAGTATGCACATTACTGTGATATTCGTGTACTGTGCGTCTGACTGAGTCCCTCCTAAAGCAGATAAGTGGTTTATGCGTGCAAACACTCCGCACGGCTCGTTCCCGCACTCCCGGACTCCCGCTTCCCGCTCCCGCGTCTCACGAAATGATATGTAAACCCGCAGACGCAATATACTTGTTTACATGCGATCCGGGGTATTTATTAAGTACCGGATGTTTAGCATCGCCCGCGTCTCGCGCTCAATGTGTCATGTGACGTCATCTAACAGTATCCGGAATTCTGGATAACTGATGGCGGTACTATGAATTTTGTTTCTGTTTACTTGTACATACATGAACGAAAGAAGAGAACTGTTTTTGTTTGCTGATTCTTCTTCATTATACCCCTGCCATTTTTACGCATATAAAAGATATTCCGCACAACAATAAGTCATTCATAGGCCCTAGGACGGCACCTAGTTGAAGCTATACTGAAGTTACCTCTGGTTCGGAATTCGGTCAACTGAGAATAATTTAAAATGATTAATTATATAATGCATACATTTAATTAAAGTGTACCTACAAGTTCGCCAATTTGTATGTTTATCATCGATAATGATGTTACATATGTAATTAACTTAACACACATTCCGTTTGTTGAATTAAATCCATTCATTTGTGAAAATAACGAGAACCTTTTTGATTTCATCCAACGTCAACGTCATAAAATTTTATGAATAAAACATTTTACTCACAACATAAGAAATTCAGTTCTCAATCTTATCAACCCTTATCACCCATTTATAACTCAACGGCACCCTTCATTTGAAAATCTGTGATATGAAGCCTGAAGGTGCGGCCCCGGCACGTAGTAAATCCCATCCAATCCTTCCGTTCCGTAGCATAGCCTTTATGAATGGCAAAACACATCGCAAACCGTATGAGCGCCCCCCGCTCCGCTCCGCACCGCTCCGCTTCATGCGGGTAAATTGCCTGAAGCTGCGGGGCGGCGGGTAGTATTGCATTCAGGGGTGATATGGAGCATCGTGTCGGCTTACGACTAGTCGGGCTCCATAATTTGGGACGATGATGGTTTCATGGTATTTAGCTGTCCAATTTTAAATGTCTTGAAATAACCCATACATTTCTTTTGCTATTGATAGTATAATGGGGGATTTCAGGAAGGATGTGAAGAGATTTTTGAAAAATCGGCAAAGGGCGGTGATGCCCCTGATTTTGGAACGTCTATAGGGGAATCCTTTCCATCGGGTGGACTGTAGCTTTGTTTGCCAAAAAGTGGCAAAAACAAAAGCAACCTTCCAAACTGAATAGTAGTTTAAATGTTCTAAACATACTTTAATTTCAATTCACCGGACTAGTACATAGTTCGGAGATGAAAAGCAGCAGACAGGCATCATAAAGTGGAGCACTAAGTAGTAGTTGGTGAGATAATGTAGGGAGGAGTCGAGTCAGCGTGTTGCTGCACTACTTGCGCTACTTGCAGCGTCTTAGCAACTAGCCACTACTATAAGTAAAATTACCTTCTTTAGATAAAATAAACCAAAATAAAAACTCTACAAAAATGAATAAGCGTGCATTATTTCTCAAAAATATAATTTAACCAACTACCGTAGTATTGAGTAGCAACTATGCTATTCAAATCGGTTCATAAACAAAGAGGTTATACCCAAACAAATTAAAAAACCAACGATATATTAACCTCCAATTTTTTTTCTAAATCGGTTATAAAACTTCAAAGTAAAATAAATTTTAATAACATATTTCGGTGCACCAATGTTATAACACCTATGTCTATGAACCACTACCTCCGAAATTAAGCATAAACTTGTGTTACGGGAAACTGGGAGTTAGGGTCCTCACAAAATCATTATGATTTAAACAATTAGTCGATAAGGCGTATTTTCAGCTGATAACGAAAGAGAATACGGAAAACGAAATCACTGAAATCTTCAACAAACAAGAGCCAAATATGCAAGCAAGTCCAGTGGTAGGGCAATAGTAAGTCCACATGGCCGCTGATTACAGCTGTGCATAACAAATGCCACAAATCTTGTGCAGCGCAGACGACTGCTTGCAGCGGAAGCGACGCTTCATCATACCATTGCCTCACTTTGTTTAATGTCGTGTGTTCTAGCCTGTCGATACGAGACAGCTTTATGCATTTTATTTATGAGTTTCTGGGTCAACAAAATATCTATTCGACAATTTGTTTTCGTAGCAAATAAGATCTTGTCTTACATATAATTGGACTGTTTTACAAAACACTTAAACCGACTTCAAAGTACACTAAGAAGTAATCATATCCTGATCTGACGACAATGGGACTAAACGGGAAGTGAACTCTTTCAAATATAAAAAGAATTTTCCGAATCGGTTAATAAATGACGGAGCTATGAGGTAACAAAAATAAAAAAAAACAAAAAAAAAATGCGACCGAATTAAGAACCTCCTCCTTTTTTTTAAGTCGGTAAAAAGGTCTGTCTCTATCCAATTACCGGAGACCTCTATACTTGAGAAGTCTCGCCACATTAAGCACCATGTGACGCCAACGTGCGTAGGTCGTGAGTTTTTTTTTTCTTTATGTGTACAGGTTTAACGGGCCAGTCGGCGTGGTCGGTTAAGATACCACCTATCTGAAAATTCTTTTACTAATAGCATAGCTTATCGGTTTTCTACAGGATATATTTTGGAGAGTGTGCGCAGGAATTGTTCAACCTTATTCCACCATCCCCATTTTTACACCGAACCACAAGACGCCGGGAAAATTTTCACCCGTACGTTGTTGACATACCGAATATACGGACACAGTGTTTTGCATCCTCATTTATAATGCGGACAGTAAGGGAGTGGAACTTGCTTCCGGCGTCTGTGTTTCCTGACGCTTACAATCTAGTTACTTTCAAGGCCAGAGTGAATAGGTTTCTTCTGGGTAAGCGTGTTTCATCTTAGGCTTCGTCATCGCCCCTTATGGGCGGGTCAGTGGCCAAACGCAAGCCCATTTAATTTAAAAAAAAAAAATAGCTAATAGGAAGCTACACTGTCCCCAAATGCTTATTTTCACCCTAAGAACGCGTGTGAAACCGTGGAGGATAGCTAACAAAGCTATCAAATTGGTTTAGTTATTTTCCTTTATTAATGCATATTTACAGGCTTAATAATGGTCAATTAAAATAGGCGATACAACCCGAGGGGCATTCAAATGTATGGTATAACGACTAAAGAGCCAAATTTCCTGCTCTGTAAGCTGCTTTAAACGTAACAGTAAACACGTTATGTGAACATTATCATGTAATTCCTGTATTTATGCACGAGAACGTGCAATTTGTGCTCGTCACGTGTTCTGCAGTTGAGCAAAAAAGATTTTAAATTAAAATTATGAAATTAAATGAAAATTAACACTTAATTTCATAAGTAGATTTTTCAACATTATTTTATATATAAAACTAGCTTCCGTCCCGTGGTTTCACTCGTGTTCCCGAGGGATCGTATATTTTTCCTGGATAAAAATTATCCTACTTTTCATTCCAGAATTGTATCTATCTGTGTTCCAAATTTCATCCAAATCCGTACTGTAGTTTCCGTTAAAGTGTAAGTTTCTATCTTAACATCTTCATATACTCCGTTTCGTGACAGATTTTCAATTAAAGGATGGTAACCAGTCAAGAGGGTACTATAAAGTAAATTTAAATGGGATTAGTAATTCACGAGATTATATACATCCAAACCTTATTTTATTATATTTTCTTAATTTTATTTTAACGGAAATTTTAAAAAGACAATTTTACTAAACAATAATTCCATCAAAGTGCAGATTTGTCGACAGATCTTAACTATGTACATACAAATTCTTGTTTAAACAAAATTAGTTTTTATTTTTCGCTATTTGACAGTGGACGGAAACGTCCATTTCGAAAAAAGACTTCGGAGGGAGATCCGATATACGGACCGAATAAGCTAAAGACCCAAATATGTACCTTGAATTGAATCGTGTCAAACAAATCGTGTAGCAACTGTTTGAACTATCAAACAATGTCGGTATTGTATCTTACGTTGTTTTATTACCTTTTACTATTTGTTGTATTATAATATTGCCAAAAACTCCACACTATGCATTGGATAATCTACATTCATAAACATTTAAACTATTTGGCCATAGCACATTACAAGTTGTACTTAGTTTGGGAGATTAATGATATTAACCAACAATATCTCAAAGAAACAACAATGGATATATGTATATATTCCCTAATTAAGAAGTGTTATGAATATGACGAGTTAGTGCGGTCTAGAATGTCAAGAGGCTTCCCACTCCCACGCCCACGCCCACACCAAGCCAACCTCGTAGCGTGAAAGTTTGCCCACGGCCAACTATCCGCCCGCACCCACGGCACACCGCCGCGTTGAACGGCTTCTATCCAATTACGGGCTATCAGAGACGCCAAAGTGATCCGAGCTCGATTAAGACTGACAGATTGACGTGTACACAAGATATCACGTGTAATATGTAAGAAGTGCCGTTTTGGGGAAAGGTTTTCGATATTATATGACGGGTTTTATTTATTTTAGTTTCCATTTCAACCCCACCAAGACTCAAGCCTGCGCGTTCACCGCTAAGAAAACCCCATGGTCTGTGGCTCCACAATTCCAGAACACCTCCTTGAACATCAGTCAAAGCATCGGGATCCTTGGCGTCGACATTTCTAGCGACGTTTTGTTCCGAAGTCACTTGGAAGACAAGGTTAAGCTGGCATCCAAAAAGCTTGGAGTGCTCAATAGAGCGAGGCAGTACTTCACATCGGGGCAAAGGCTGCAACTTTATAAGTCGCAGGTCCGGCCTCATATGGAGTACTGTTGTCATCTATGGGCGGGAGCACCTGGATACCAGCTTGGGCCTCTAGACTCGGTTCAGCGACGTGCCATCAGAATTGTTGACGATCCCAAGCTTACAAGTGGTTTAGAGCCCCTTAGTCTGAGGAGAGACTTTGCCTCCTTATGTGTGTTCTACCGCTTGTATAACGGAGAGTGTTCTAAAGAATTGTTCGACTTGATGCCCACAGCTACTTTCCACCATCGCAACTCTCGCCATCGACGGGGAGTCCATCCTCACATATTGAAACCAGAATTGTTTCGAACTGTGCGGGCTCAAAGGAGTTTTCTTCCGCGGACGCTCAGATTGTGGAATGAGCTCCCCGCCGTGGTTTTCCCATTGGAGTACAGCATGGGGTTCTTCAAAAAGGGTGTGAAGAGATTTCTTCAGGGTCGGCAACGCGCGAGTGATGCCCCTGGTGTTGCAAGCGTTCGTAGGCTACGGTAACTGCTTACCATCAGGCGGGCCGTATGCTTGTTTGCCAACTTAGTGGTATAAAAAAAAAAAAAAAAAAAAAAAAAAATTTTAGTTCTTATTTAAGCACAATTCTCACAACGGTAAGGTGGTTAGCACACAAAATAGAAGGGGACTGGGTCTCCAATGTTGTTGCCTGCATTACACCGCTTGGAGACTTATCTCGATCTTGAAGGTGGTAGCCAGTCAGGCGGGCATTACAAAGTATTCTATCACACTATGGTTTCCTCTCTGTAAATCTAAAATAAAATCAGCGCTGTAGACATTAGGCTAGTCCTAAGTCAACAGCAGTTAGCTGAGTAATAGCTGTTTTTCTGCTCATATACGACGCACAAACTTATTTCCTTATTGCACAATGTAGGTACACAAAGTAACATATTATATTATATATTACATTATAGGTACTAAATCATTATCCATTACATTAAATTAACTGCCAACAAGATTACGATTTATTATTTTGAGTGACGTCACGAACTCTGTGACAGTACCATCACTGCTAATGCGAGTTTGTAATTAAATTAAAATTGGTGCATATATTGAGGCAAAGTTTAACTACTAGGTGTCCTTAGTGATTATTACTTACCATCGAGTGTTATTTCGTGCAAAGTATATATGTTTTCGTGGTAAACAAAAGTGATTTTGTATCGAATAAAGTGTAACTCTAATATTAAACTACCCTGATTTATATGTACAATTTCGATAATAACATCGAGAGTGACATTCAATAGAATAAACCTTTCGAAGAACCAGAAGCGCCATCTGTTATTTGTGCCCGGTACTAAATATTTTTGTTTTACCAGAATGACTAAATGCGGTGCCTGCGGGAAGTTTATGTCATCTGCAGAGCGGATTAAGTGCAGCAATTGTCCCAGTTTTTTTCACCGATCATGTGTTTCCATTCCGGAAAATATGAAAATTAATCCGCAATGGGTTTGTCCTATTTGTAAATCCAAGATTCCGCGGGATAATAAGCCTGGAACCCCCGTCAAGGGCCTCAACTCAGATCTCGCAGTGGAGGGGAGAGTGAGCGATGATTTGCCGTCCAACACTGAAGTATGTTCATTAGCTCACAGCGGGCTTGACGAAAGCACTTCACTTCACTCCCCAGATTTGGTGGCGGAAATCCGTCTCTTCAGAGAGGAGATGCGTGCTACTCGTCAGGAGATAAATGAATTCCGCGGGGAGATCATGGATTTTAAAAGCGTCATTGAACGCTGCAACTCGCGAATAGATGCACTTGATGCCAGGGTTGACTCTATAGAGAAGCGCTTCAATGAAGATAACATCTACCCGGAAATTGGTAAGCTTGAGATGAAGATAGCTTCCCTGCAGGTGGATTTGAATGATAGAGACCAGGAGTTGCTAATGAATGATATAGAGATCTCTAATCTTCCTGAGGAACCGGGTGAAAATGTTACTCACCTAGTAATGTTAGCTGCCTCGAAACTTGGAATGAGCGTTGACGATCGTGACATTGTCAGTGCTGTCCGTGTTGGTCCGCTTAGGGGAACGACTCAGGAAAGGACGAGTGTTGGTGAGGTTGGTGTAGTCCGGCCACGTCTGGTGGCAGTTCGTCTTGCTCGCCGTACACTTCGGGACGACTTACTTCGCAATGCCCGAGTACGCCGTACGTCAACCACTGCGGACCTGGAGCTTACTAGCACACCGTGTCGATTTTATGTGAACGAGCGTCTTACAAAGGTTAATCGGCAATTGTTTCGACATTCCCGTGAGCTTGCCCGTAAACTTGACTGGAAATTCGTCTGGACAAAGAACGGGCGCATTTTTGCACGTCATGAAAATGGAAAACAGGCATATCGCGTGAGCAATGATGACGATCTAAAACGTATTTTTGGCGTTGATAATGTTTGAATGTTTGTTGCCTGAATCTGTTTTAATTCTTGGTTTTTGTCATTTAAGATTACTGTCATTAATTTATGTTACCTTTTTTCCTTGCGTGAGTATTTTCTTGTGTATTAAAAATTCTATTCTCTTATCATTTTCGGGTTGGTGTTACTCTCATAAATGTTTTTTTATTGTGTATTGCATTGAGCCTTTATTAAATTTGTGTTTACATATTATTTTTATTTGTAAAATCCTTGTATGTGCATTGTGTGCGATCTATTCGACTTATATGTGTATCCCTTCTATGAATGGTCCCAACTCCACGGAGAATTTAATTTATTTTTGTTTTAATAATGATGACTTATAATAAATTTCTTAAAGTTGGTATGTTCAATGCGGGATCTCTAGGCACGCGTCATGACGAATTTATAGTATCTATGGAACAACAAAAGGTAGATTTGATGGCAATAAATGAGACTTGGATTAGGGAGGGAGAGGAGGGTCGTGCGCCTGTAGTACCTGGCTACCGACTACGTCATTTGCCTAGACCTAATAGCGTGCGTGGTGGACGAGGTGGTGGTGTCGGCTTTTATGTAAGGCGCGGTATAAATGTGCGAGTTTGCTCTCACCCTGCTTCTCCCGGCGTGGAACAGTTATGGTTAAGTTTACGGGTAAACGCCATCAGTATCATTGTTGGCACGGCCTACAGGCCACCATGGTTGGACGTAAACATTTTCTTCGATGCCTTAACAGCATCTTGCGCAGAATTTTCCAAATTTGATCACATTATTCTGGCGGGAGATTTTAACATTAATCTGTTGAGTTTAGTGGAGAATAAAACTAAGCATCTGATTAATTTTCTGGAGTATTGCAACTTGAAACAATTGGTTCAGGTACCTACTCACTTCACGGATCATAGTGAAACTCTTATTGATCTTGTATGCACAGATGCACGTTCTCGAAATGTTATTGTGACCCATATTCCTGCACTAGGAAGTCATGCTATGATATCTGTGGAACTGAATCTAAAGAAGGAAAAACCTACTCCCCGTCTTATTACTTTCAGACCCATGAAGAATATATTGATGGAATATTTTAATAAAGATCTCAATAACATTGACTGGAACTCCTTGGAACAATTAACTAATGTAAATGACATGGTAAGTATGTTTAACTACTATTTAACACAACTTTTTGATCTCCATGCTCCGGTTAAAACAGTCCTAGTTAAAGATCATTTAATGCCCTGGTTAACTGAGACCGTAAGAGCTATGATGAAACTACGCGATAAAAGTCATAAAAAATATAAAACGACAGGTTTAGATTCTCATCGAATGTTCTATAAAGACATGAAAGCTATTGTAATAACCGCTCTTAATCTAGAAAAAAAGGCTTACTTTGAGCAACATATAAATTCAAATCTCAACAATCCTAAAACCCTCTGGAAAAACTTGAAATCGAATATCCTGGTGAAACATACAGACAATGACCTTCCCTATTTTTGTGATAACCCCGATGATATTAATAGACACTTCTTGGATGTTCCTGGTAATATTGAAGTACAGATATCTCACCTTACTTACTATGAGTTTAATAGATTTGGCCCCGCTGTTTTTTCTCTTGCCCCAGTTAACGAAGTTACGGTGAGAAGTATTATAAGAACCCTTAAGTCAAATGCCGAGGGTATTGACGGCATAAGTCTTCAAATGATTCTACTTACCCTTCCTAATACTTTAAGTGTTATAACTGCTATGATCAATAAGTCCATACTATCTTCAATTTTCCCTGATTTATGGAAAATTGCCCTCATAAGGCCCATTCCGAAAAAAACTAATCCCGTCAGCGTAAGGGATTTGCGACCTATAAGTATCCTACCATGCCTGTCAAAAATATTAGAAAAAGTCGTGTGTTTACAGTTAAATAAGTTTATAGAAACAAATAACTTATTACCAAATGCACAGTCTGGTTTTCGAAGGGGACGTAGCACTACAACGGCTTTACTTGATGTGGTTGACAATGTATTAACGGCGCAGGATGGGGGGATGGGCACTATATTAACATTGCTTGATTTCTCACGTGCATTTGATTCGATAAATATTCCACTTCTTCTTTCTAAATTAACTTTTCTTGGGTTTGATGCTCATTCTGTTCGGTGGTTTCACAGTTATCTACAACTTAGGTCACAGATAGTAGAAGTTAAAAAAAACAATGGTTCACGATCCCTCTCGGGTTGCTCCCCCATAACCAGGGGCGTGCCCCAGGGATCTATTCTGGGTCCATTGCTCTTCATCTTGTACAGTGCTGATATCGTCAACTGCATTCGGAATTGCAAATTCCACATTTACGCGGATGACCTCCAAATATACTTGCATACCTTCCCCTGTGATACTCAGAGATCGGTGTGTAAACTGAATGAAGATCTTAGTCGTATCTCCGCATGGTCAAAAAATAACTCCTTGGTTCTTAATCCAACTAAGTCAAAATATATGATATTGGGAACAAAAAAACAAGTTTCCGACATTAGTAATTTTGGCCCCAATATTATGGTCATGAATGAATCTATTGAATATGTCACTGAAGCTCGTAACCTTGGAGTGTTATTTGACAGTCATCTGCATTTTGAAAGCCATGTCTTGGAGGCGGTTCGTAATTGCTTTTATCGATTGAAGTTATTGTACAAGGTGCGTCCCTACTTAAGTGTTGACCTTAGAATAAGACTATGTGAGACTCTAATTTTATCCAAATTAAATTATGCAGATGTTGTTTACGGCCCGTGCATACTCTGCAGAACTAAAACACTCTTACAACGAGTACAAAATGCTTGTGCCCGTTTCTGTTTTTATATTCCTTCTCGCAGCCATGTGACACCATTTTTAAATAAGGCAAATCTCATGAAAATGTCTGGTCGAAGAAATCTTCACCTTGCTTGTCTTCTTTTTGGGATCATAAAAAATGAGGAACCGAAGTATCTGTTTGATAAGCTCTCTTGGAGAAACGGTAGGAATGGTGTGAGAAGCTGTGTGGGGCGTCTTACCACACCACGTCACAAGTCTGTAGCATTCCGTGGTAGTTTAAGGTTTGCAGCATCCCGATGTTGGAATGATTTGCCACCGCCAATACGTGATCTAAAAAATATTAAATCGTTTAGGAAACAATTAAAAATCCATCTTTTAAACGTTCAAAAGGCATAGAATATTTATACTTTTTTCTCACTTACCCTAGGTTATGCTCTATGGAGGTAGAATGATAGGGGTAGGTATTGGGTGCTGCTTACTACTTAGAACGAAGCAAGTAATTTCGGATTTGCTCAGCATATTAGTATGAAAAGATTTACCTAACATGATGTTGTTTCCCATTTGTAGAATTATATAAAATTATTTGATCTCACCTAACTTGTTTGTAAGAATGATTGTGTCCGTTATTATTATTATTTTTGCTGCACGTTTGCTTTTTGTTTTGTTTTTTTATTAGATGTTAGCGTTCTGTGTTGAATTGGCACAGACTATAAAGTATAGCTGTAACACAGATTAAAAAAAAAGGAAATATTGTTGTTGGTGTGCTTTTTAATTATAGTATTTTTTTTTTAAGTTCTTAATTTCTTATGTTTTATGTTTGTCTTAATATTATGTACTAATTTCTTGTTCCTGTATTTTGTCCGGTTGTGCGTGATGTCACAAATGGCAGCGACAGAAAATCAGTGCTGCTACCCGGTTTCGGAATAGCAGTGTTATACTGAGTCGCTGACCAATTTTGATGTCACACAACACTACTCTGTTTTTTACGCTTTGTGTCTGTTATATGTAATGTAATATGTGGTGTTGTGTGTATCTCAAAATAAACTTATTTTCTTTCTTTTCTTTCTATTTTTTCTCTAATTTGTTAGTTCTCTAAAAAAGTTCTTTAAAAAAAAACAAACCTACATGATTATTTTGTTTATGGAAGGAATATGAGGTGTTGCCAACTGAACAATTGTAACGGCAGCTAAGATTGCTAAAATGTAGCTAAAGTTGGCAACATCATTATGATCGCGTTTTTTACTTTTTATCATTATTATTTTTATTGTACTGTGTAATTTTATTTACATGTTAAAAAAAAACTAATATTTTTATGCGTCGAATGGCGTGACCAAAAAAAAAAATATTTCTCTTTTTCTTTCTCTCGATGTTTTCCTTCACAGTTGGATGTTTCTCTTTTTACAGTCTATTATGGTTTCTTTACTTTCATAAATCTGGTATTTTCTCTTTGTTGCAAACAAGCTATTTTATGACATTAGTGTTTGACGACCTTAAGTTGTTTTATTTTACCAAACAGGATTTATTACAAACTAGAACAGTATTAAAAATAAAGTAATTCTTACAAATTAGTTTTTTTTTTTAAATGAACTGTCATCAATCAGCCGATTATGTTTTTGTTTTGTATGCCAATAGGCTGAAAATCACCTTGAGACCTTTCTTGAGACTTTTAAAAAGGCTAGGAGGCAACTCGCTCTCAAGTCAGTAGTTTATCGGATATAATGAACACGACAAGCTTCCGCCTAATAACGATCGCGTGTGTTTATGTACCGGTGCGGTGGTCGGCCATTACCCGCTGTTTACACAATAGACACTTTGTATAATAGGAGATGCCATCCAACACTATTATTACAGTACTCTACCATTATCACCGTTGCTGCTGCCGATATTCTAAACTACTGTATTATGAGACATTACATTATTATTTGGAACAAATTGATTTATTTGCTGCATCTAGAATTTTATAAAAGTGAAAATAATCACGTATTTCTTCTAATAGTATATCCCAACGGTGCATAGTTTTACAACACACAAGCGAATTATATAGACGTATGTTATCTTATGCGCTCAGTTATAAAGAAACAGGTTTAGACTTATCGGTGCCGGCTATTTGGACCGAGCTATACGGGTTTAAGCGTGGGTGTTTACTTACAAAACAAGAACATATATTTACCTGTATTTTTATGCAAGTTATCCCTGTATCCGTCAGTCTGCACTGATAAGTCGGGACCGAAAACCTCCTTCTTTATGTAAGTTCCCTGAAGCTAGATCGGAAATATCTATACCTAATATAAAATATTAAATCTTCTAAATATTGATAAACCAAATAAATCACAACAATTTAAAGGGAGAAGCAAAACGGAAGAATGATATAACAATAGCCCACGAAAGCTTCCAAATGAGTGTAATGCCGGTACATTAGCAGAGGTATTGTTAAACCAGAATGCGAACACAAAGAATTGGCCGCAAGCTCGGCGCTAGTTAAGAGTGGCATTTGTAAGCATCAAGTGAAGCTGCGTATACTATTAGTTATTCTGTGTCTGCGGCGAGCTCTCATATGGAGCTGAGTGAGTCGGTCTGCAGCTCTCGCCCGTCCGACACTTTGAGTTAACTGTTATTCATGACGCGTGATGGGAATCATAACAGTGTTACTTGTGCAACAACATTTATAATGTTTTAAAGCTTCCTCTAGTATCAGAATAAGAATAACTGGCACTGAATGTACAATGTGGCAATGAAAATGTTCATTTTTTGTGTATATTATTTAATAATAATATAAATCTTTATTTTCAGGCATCTTGTGGCCCATACATAAATACCTTACAAACTAACATGAATATTGTAATAAAACAATGTTTGTTAGTATAAAACACTGAAGCCTATGTTAGTAAACACTAGTGCACTTGTCTTTGTGCGTTCGTGTGGCACTTGTCCGCGAAAGCCACGGAACACCACGCCCGCAGTTTAAGCAGTTGGCTCGTGGATAGGACGCACTATATCTGCATATGAAAAAAAAATAGATTTCTAGTGACTACCAGTCAACTCATTAAATGTAAGCTATGTTTATTAATCGAGATGTGCACTGTATATGCATCGCACAGTCAAAGTTAGAACCGGAAATATACTAACTGGTCAAACGCTTTACCATCCAGATTACTTTCCTTAATTATGTATGATTACACAGGTGATACACGTTCTACTGCAGAGATACGTCATACAAACCTCCCCTAATAAGGAGAAGGACTGAGTTCAGTCCGAAAAAACTTCACCTGTCCTTGAATTTCACTCTTCAGGGTATTTTTAATTTCAACAGATTAACAAGTATGGAAATACTCCACCTAATGATATGTGGTCACCTCCCACAATGGTTTAACAGGTGAATTAATGAATTGATGTGTTGCTTACCTCGAAGTGCTCTTTTTACGTAGCGTATATCACTATGAAGGTCGTAGCGAAGGTACCCTACGAGAGTCGTCGTAGTGAACGCACCCTACGACCGTCGTAGCGAATCGTAGCGAACGTACCCTACAATCGTCGTCGTAGCGAACGCACCCTACGACTGTCGTAGTGAATCGTAGCGAACGCAACCTACAATCGTCGTCGTAGCGAACGCACCCTACGAACGTCGTAGCGAATCGTAGCGAACGCAACCTACAATTGTCGTCGTAGCGAACGCACCCTACGAGCGTCATAGCATACGAGAGCTACGACTATTGTAGCGTACGCGCGCTACGAATGTCGTAGCACTGTGATATAACCATGATGCAGAGCTCTTTGCATTTACACTACTTCATTCCAATAATAGTCCGTAATAAGAACGTCCGATTGAATCGTTGCGTAGATGAACGTTTCAGTTATAAGGATGCAGGTTTCTTAACTAAGCAATTAGAAATTTAATTGAGGTACGGCGAGCTATTTAATCTCAGTAGCTTCGAGGTTTCCAAGTAGCCTACTAGAGCCAATATGTTTTTTTTTTTTTATTATTTTATTATTATTTATTTTCATACATATTTTTTTATCTAAGTTCCTAAAAACCTTGGGTTAATTCTGCAACCTCATGATGGCTAACCAGTACGTTCACCACTGACCCACGGTGATATTATTATTAAAAGCTGTTTACTAGCAAATTAGTAGTGGAAATAAAGTTAACGTAAATAACATGATATTTTCATAGTTTATTTAAATTGGTAACAGAGATATTTTCATTTCTGTTGTTATGTTCGCTGACGGAGATATTAGGAGCGAGGGTTACTAATTAAGAGCGAAACAAATTTATAATTAGGGTTTATCCCGGCTGCTCATTATTTCATAACACATTCATAGAGTACCTATTTAACTCTTGCAATTGGCTTAAAAGTTGCCCATACGTAACATATGGCACCGCGTTCCATTATTATATTGCGTTAATTAGTCTTTGGCGGTATATATATATATATATTTCAATCAAGAAATTTTAATGTATTTTCAACATTTAAATGGCTGAAATGAAAACAAAGCGAAATCTACACGAGTTTAACCAAGGATATTAAAGCGGTCAATTGAGAATGTAATTACAAATGCAAAAATGCGAGCGACTAACGTGAACACAAAGAGCATTGCAATTGTTACCAACTAGTTACGTAATAAGGTAACTGCTTGTCTCTTTCAATTTTTTTACTATAAAGGGTAAATGTGACAATTAGGTAGCTATTCAAAAAATGGTCTAAGCAATAATTATCGTAAATACACAACGCGTGGGATCACGTGCGGTGCGGTGGGGCTGGCCGTGGGCTTAATACCCGGTACTTATGGCGGCCCTATCGTCCCAAACGATGTTGGTTTAGGTTTGTTTACGCACACCTGATACAATTGAACACCACTTAGTAGAAACAAAATACTGCTGATATTTTCTTATTTATCTGTTTGTCCCTTATAAGGCATTTTTTTATGACAACCGGTTGGCAAATGGTACATCCGATATGTAGTCGCTGCTGCCTATGGACACTAGCAACATCAGGAGGTTGCCAATGCTATCCACCCTAAATTCAGAGAATAAGATTGTATTTTATGACTATATACTTCATACTAAGCTGAACTTCTTGATTAAGAACTGTTTATATGTAAACTTAACGATTCTTCAAATGGTCACGTATCGTTTGACATAATTTAGATTCAACGACGACTGCGAGGAGCACGCAAAACGACCGACTTTCTTTATTTAGGGGACCTTGGGGTGGTAATACTGTGAAAGGATGTGATCATTCAATGGGGATCGGCAGTCGGAACCGTACGCAAGTAGTCGTTGTTGACACATGCGAGCGAGCGCACTCGCACGGGGTGCGGGCGAGGGGGTAGAGGGGGGAGGATGCGGCCGGCCGGACTCAGCCGGGGACATCATTAGGGCCGGCCCGGGCTCGCGGCCAGCCTGTGTTGTTTTATAATTTATTACTTAGCACACGTCCCCCCACATCTCCCCGTCCGCCCCGTTCGCTTGATTCCAATAATAAAGGCTTAACTCCTGTCGCGATTCCCGACCCTTTGTCAAATAGAAAATTTGCATAATAGGACATCATTCCAGCACTAGTTGCATATTCCTTTTGATCTCGCCGCGGACAAAGACCGGTAATATGATCCCACTCCGAGAAAGTCGAATGGAAGCAGAACTCTCAAACTTATCTAATACAATCCATTTCCAAGTCGAGTTCTTTCTTTGTAAAAAAAATATAAAAGTCATTTCAACTCAGTGGGATTGCCTTTAAAGAGCAATTTAGGACACCTAATTTTCTTTTTGCTCCCTCCCTAATGCGTAACCACGATTTACGCGAAAATAAGCCGCTGCAAAAAGTTGTTGCGCGGCACAAGGGCGGCGTGGCGTGTACTTAAGTCACATCAGTCGGTAAAGAATAATAAAACACTTGAAACGTGAAAGTTTGCGAGCCTAAACGAGTTCCTCGGAAAACCATTACCGACGTTACCCACGTCCGCAGGTATCAAGGAATTACTCGAATGATGTATTCATAAAGTTTTTTTCACTTCAATAACATAGAAAAAGTTGAAAAGATGGTTAAGATTTGGCATACCTAGGACTGGAAAAGACTAAAAATACGAAGCGAAGTTTTTATTACAATGGACGATATTTTTTTATGAGAAAAAAAACGTAAAATCCTTAAAAACTATATAAATGTCATCGTTGTCAGAGGGCAACGTTCCCAGAATGCTGGCGGCATTGCCACGTTGAATGGCAATGCTGATTCTCTGACCGAGGTATATGCCAGCATTCTGGTAACGAGATGCTTCGACCAGGCGTTTAGAGATTTCGCGAAAAAGATGGTGATTGCTCGGCCCCCACGGACCCAGAGTTTCAACCCCAAACGGCTCAAATATGTAACTGGTATCAATATTACGAAAAGGACGATTTAATTAAATTCATACAGTTGTGCAATTTTAAATCCTTTACAAAATGTGAAATACAACATTTTAGTACAGCGCATGTACTTAGTTCTAGATTTGTGATAAAAGAAGTGGTCCACAATGGTAGGGCTTGCGCCGTGTGTGCTTCGGGCGGCGCCGCGCCGGGCTCGCTCGCCGTAGCTCGGCTGGCGGCCAGTCGCGCGGCGCCCGCCGCACTGCTCTGTCGCGTAGTATCCTCATCGCGTTTCCCAATATCGCTTATCGGAAAAATCTCCGCTTTTCCGACCGCGCCGCGTTCGCTCCACAAAAGAATCCAATTTACACCCGACGACGTAACCCGTCGTGTATACTTTCGGTGTGACGTGAAGTGCTCTCGATACTGTGCTATGGTGAATTTTCGGAATGCTAGTGTCGTCGAGTGAATAATAGATCGGGGCTACCTCGGAGAGCCGGCACCGCTCGAGGTGGGTCGTATGTATTATTTAGCGGGTCCCGCTGCTGCCGGCTAACGAGTGGGCCTGTCTTCGAGCCTACTCATTAAGACGAGCGAGCTTCCCGCGCCGACACACCTCGCACTGAATTTTTCATGTAATGGGCTTATCTCGGCGGAGTGACATCAGCTCGAATACGGCCTTTAATGGGATTAGTCTAAGTCTAGGCCACAGCGGCAAGGATTACCGAATCTACTAAACGAGAGTGTCCCCATTGTGTCTTGTGAGATAAGCTGCCCTTTAACCATTCCCATAACTATTTTTAGCCAAAGGTTTAAATTAAGCAGTTGCGAATAGAAGTTTCATGTTCTTTTCAAAATGAACGTCAGTATTTAGGTACGTGGAATGTCTTAAAAACTTTTAACGAGTCGCTTTGGAGAGTCGGTGTATTCTTTGAAAAAGATTTGTAAAGAAATGAAACCCCTTTAGTTGGGGTGCGATGTGGGCACTATCTTTTATTTTCGTTATAGTGAGGCGATAGTTTAAATTTCGTAATTACTTAAGAGCGGCAATATAATGACCAAACTTGCACAATAAGTAGTGTATACGAGACAATAATTAATAACAATTAACATAGTCCCTGCTCGTCTCCGGCATTAATTACGTCGGATGGCGCACTCGACTTTGATTTATCCGCCATTAATCCCAACGTCTACACGTTAATTGGAAACAGGGGATGAGCACTGACTATTATCACTGTATTGTCCTTAATTGATACCAAGCCGGATTTAATCACTACTGTAAAGAGCGACAATTAGAACTATTTCAGAGATCATTCACTAAATTCGTATATTTAACAAACTCGAACACAAGGAAAGGTATAAAATCTTGAGGGTCCAATTATTTTCAGCAAACTTTTTGAAAAACAACTTGTGATTCAATCAAAATACAAAAATGTAAATTCAAGTAAAGGTGCCCGGGGAATGGAAGAAGGGCACTCGAAGGAAGACTCGAGCATCTGATAAGCAAGCAATAAAGTTGGTTTATGCGTGCAATAAAACCGGAGAACTACGCTACCCCCGTCCGTTTCTGGCTGTCGTGACCCGTCCGCCTCCGCGTCCCAGCGAGATTGTTGTCACTGTGTACCACCATGTTGCGAAATCATATCATTTTATAACAACTAATCTTAAAATTATTGATTCAATTTTCTTATGAAACTTTCAAAGTTACATAAAACTTTAGTTAGTGTGCTGAAACTTCACACGGAGTATTTTTGCCTTCTTCTGCTATGTGGATAGTAGTATACTTATATCAAGAGTGTATGCACTTCCGCATGGGACTCCATCCCCTAATTCTAGCGTTTCTTTCCATTCCAGGAATGAGCTTTCAGGTAAATGATCGACTTAGATACTAGAAAATGGACGCCTTGTCTAAAGGACATGCAGGATCTTCAGGACCAAAACAGTTTCGTACTGTGCGGTTTCAAAGGAGCTTCCTACCTCGAGCAATAGATTTCAAACGCACGACGTGAAGCAAATAATAGAGAAAAGCGAAGAAAAATCTTTGTAATGATATTATCAACAATAATATTCAAAATAATACCGTCCGTCAACTGAAATAGCTTGTATAAAATATAATAAAATACTATCTATGGTGGAGTAGGCAGATATTAAAATGCAGTGAAATAAAAACCTGCCTACTGCCTACGCAGACAACATCTACCTAAATCCAAAAAATTAGCCCACGATTTTAAATAGACGTCCATCAATCGTTGGAAATGAATATAACAATAAAACGGTGTGCGATGTGACACGAGCTCGTTGCCAATCATTCGGCCTCGCAGGAACGTAAAACTGTAGCTACTCGTAAAAATTGATTGATTCATGAGATACATTCGACCGCTCTTCGAACATTGGTTAAAATAGAAATTGAACTCTCACAGAAAAGAATTGGATTTCAAGTAGACATTTTTACACCTTTGAAACGAGATTTTATGTACGAAGTTTTTACTGTCATTTCAAGATACGTTCGTTCTATTCTTTTTTTAAGTAATGAAATTGAAATTTGTTCGGGAATTTTGTACATTGAACTGGGAAACTAGGATTATACCATAAATTTTAATAAAATCGATTCATATTATAGTATTTTCATAATAGCTAGATAATAATTTAATAAAGTAGCAATATTAAACCTACTGAATAAAAATCATAACAAGGAAAAGTAAAATTCTAGAGAAACAAAATAGATACTATATATTGACGAAGCTAAATCTGAATATATAAAAGAATATAAATTAAACAACTACCATTAAACACAAAAACACAAAAACAACTGTTCCATTAAATACTGAATTCAACACGAATCTAAAGATAAATGTGAGACGAATAAAATTAATTACACAAATTACATTAAAATATCTGAATCTGGAAATATCTGGAATAGATGAAAATTAAAGCAACAACAAAACGCAACCCACTCACTTAAACGTTGTCGAGTTAAATGAGTTGTCACGAAACAACACATTAAATATTTTAAGTGCCGACGTAAAGGGCATAAGTTAAGGCCAAGGCCCTGGAGCACCGCATTGTACCCGAGCATTATTTTGAGTGATAAATTATTCAGTTACGGATCAAATATGACGAGCAGAGACAGGGTGAGAGGAACTCGTTGGGCCCCTTCCTGTGGAAGAGGGGGAAAGATTCAGGGCTGATAAGTCTGCAATAAACTTGCTTTATGAGAACAATAAAATCTAAAGAGTCTTGGCGAACCGTCCATATTTAGAAGCTTAATTTAAACTATTGCCTCGTCGCGTTTTAGTATAATTATAGCAAGAGATGCTTACCGTTGTCCCTTTCTTGTATTTCATAAAAGGTTAAAATATGGCACATAGCTGATTTTCGTCTAATTTAACTCAGCCTCAGTCTCAGTTGGTTCAGGGATTTAGTGTATTACATATCGAGGGAAATTGGTTTAGACAGGCATCCACTTGCAGTGACATAAATACAGCAAACTTTATAGCATCTCTCTACCATACTATCAGGTTCTAATTTGTTTAAAAGTGTTAATTTCAATTGAGTATATGTTAATACCCAATAAGATATTTATAATAGGATCTATATTTTACAGGCACTTAATTTTTCAGTAGGTTCTCATATTTTGTAATCTATTTCATTAGCTCCGCGGTCCTCAGTGATGATGATAATATTCTACAAGTTTCAAGTAATATCTTACAATTTAGTTGGTGCGTTAATTAACTTGATTGTATAAATTACAATAAGAATTCAATAAATAGAGTTTATTCATTTTGCTCCGTGACTATTAGACTATAATGGTACGAACCGGACTCTAAGACCATTGCCATTGGACTGTCTTTTTTGTATGTCACAGATTTGTAATATTTTTTGTAGCTTGTTAAAATTCCTAGAATGCCTAGTGCCTCTATCATAGGAATACGAGGAAACTCAAAATAATTGGTTTTTATTTCGTTTTTTAATCCTGCTTTCTCGAAAATCAGAACAATTTAAGAATACATTTTAAGTGCGAGACTTGATATATTTTTATCAATATACTCTATATAAAATAAAGTCTACATTTAGTGGTGTAATGGTACTCTCGGTGCGCGAGTCCGACTCGCACTTGGTCGATTTTCAATTCATGTCACGTGCGTAAGTGAGTCGCGCCTCGCTGTGTCTCGGGTGTTTCATATCGACAATGCTCCGAGCACAACATTTACCCTTTGCGACGTGCCTTCATATCACTGCCGATACCCGGACGTGACACTTGCAAACTGAAATAAACGCTCTTATTATCAACAAATGCCGCGGGCTGCTTATCTTTTTCTAACTTGAGAGCTGAAACGACTATCGTTTATTTGTTTAAAAATAGTTCTAATAGTAGGTACCTGTTTCAGGTGTTTTTGTATTATTTCATCTAAAATTTTATTTTTATGTGTTTTCGAGGTAATTCATTGAATATAATGATTTGACTGTACTGAAAAATCACTCTATATTCAATTTTGATATCAGGGCTACGCGTCATAAAATCTGTGGCCAACATTTTGTAACAGAAAAATAGTACACTTAAATTCCATGCAAAAAGTCAGCCCTATATAGAAAAAAGGATGAAGATGTAATTTGTAAGTAGAGTTAGCAATAATTATTTTTAAATCGGACCTTAAAATAATAATGACTCTTGTAAATTGGTCTAATATCCTTCTGTGACAAAACAATCTAAACCACTCCACTACAATCTACCATTAATCATTGAATAATAACATTTTAATTTATTCCAAGACTAAATTGATTTATTTAGATATTTCTGAGAAGTGTTAAAGAAGCACTTGGTCGAAATAATTCAGTTTACACACAATTCATTATAAACACGAAGAGCGCAAAATCAAACAGTCGTCAGAAAAACAAACTTGGCAGCATTAGAGTAAATACTAGGGAGCTAGGGGGCCGAAGGGTAGAAGGCGATCAAACGACTGACACCCGAAGTATTAGTCTCTCCGGCTCAAGACAAACAGTGACTACTGGCAGTGTTACAATCGCGAATCTCGACACTGTAACTTTGTATCTCACACTGAATAAAGGTTGTGTTTCATCTGCAGCAGAAAATAAACAAGGCGATGCGAGTGTTAAAGACTAAAAACATCTAAAAACTTCTTATTTTGATATAAACTCTTATTATCCTATTCTAGTTTAAAATTTTACAATATTTTATGTGTGTAAAATTATTTCAATCTGATCATAACCACTAATAAAAATCTGGTTAAGTTCTTCACATAAAAAGATTTGAAATATAAAACTCTTTCGGTGAGCTGAGCTTTGGCTCCAAAGTGTAGTTAAAAAACTTTTAATAAAGAAAACTTGCCAACTTCCAAGCACAATAGTCTATGAGGAGTTATTTAATTCGATATTAATCCTGTGAGCGGTTCTCAGTTGATTTGAGGGTAGTTGAAAGTTTTTGTAAATAACGATTTAGCTTTCGACGCAAAAAGAGGTGTGTTGTAAGACTGAAGCCTTTCTCCATGTGTCTATGTATCTATCAGTGGCATCGTAGCTACCAACCAGATGGACCGATTATAATGCGGATTTTTTACCAGAGTGGCTTAATTAGGATGGTTCTTAACTAAGTTTGATGAAAATTTGTTTAGGTGGATTCAAAATCATCGACTCTTGTACAAATCTTTTTCATAATAGATATCGTGGCTGTCTCACTAATCTCTTTGAGTGGATTATCGCCTTAAAATAGCAATAAAGACATTGCGTCATGTTGACAAGCAGCAAACGCGCTCAGAATAAATGGACAATCAAACTGAACGACTCGCGCGAGTCGCTCGTTCGTTAGCTGTTTAACGCCACTCGATTGTCTGTTGTAAATTCATGAGATTTTTCAAGTTTATGTTACTGATGATTTTATATCGCCTAAAATTGTTTCATCTTTTTTAGATCAAACTGTGGCCCGATTCACATAACCAAACTACAACGGTTTCGTAGCGACATCAATTTAAATTGTGTTTCGTGAAATATTTTGTATGAAAAATTATCAATAGTGTATACGCCTCAGCGATTTGTGTATAAGATATATAAGATCGTTTTTCAATCATCCATTTGACATTACGTGAATACAAAACACAGTTACAACACCGTTGAAGTTTTCTTACATTTTTTGTTGTTTTTACCTTCGCTGCATCATCATTATTTACTGAGTTATAATCAACATAAATATCTTTTCGATTTCCTACAAAGAAATTAATTAAATGATACGGTTGCAAGTAGCAAATATCTACCGAAGAATAAGAAAATCAAATTAAGGACAGCCTTTTTTATTTCTGAACCAACTCAATTGATTCCTTAAATAAGTGGTTTGCTTGCCCAACTAATTAAATGTGAGCACCTTGATTCCAGATATTTGTAATCACTTTATAAGTATAATTAGATCGGCTTTGATGTGATGGTGGTGGAGATTACCAGCTTATTATCCGTCTAAACCGTGCGCTTAATAAGTATCAGGGGATTTTTGGTTCCTGTAATGGAATAATTCATTTATGGAGAGGGATGTGATGTTAAGGTTTGCTACAAGTTCCTCCTAGAATATGGTCTATAGATAAACCATAAAAAATAAGGTATAAAATCGCTGAAAACGCCACATGATAAAATTTTATCGTAAATACTTTTAAAGAGCGCGTGGAAATTGATATCGAATCTTGATTCCAGAAGATTTTTATCAAATTTTGTTATAACTAAAGAGGGTACACGTGGCGGCGAATACTTTCAAATTTAATTGAAAACGCTTCAAGTTTTAATGAAGGGAAACAAAAAGTTGCGAATATGCCTGGACCCGCCGCGCCCGGCGCCGCCCGGTGCCGCCCGGTGCCGGGCGACGGCCGGCTCTCGCTCGTCTTAATTAAAGAGGGGACTTTTTAACTATTTTCTTGTTCATTGTTTATTTAAAGATTTTAAAAGAACATCAGCGAGGAACTTTGCATCGATATTGGAGCTTGATATCAGCCACGTAGTACTGTGCCAATACTTGCGGAATACTGTACCTTCTTCCTTATCATAAGAATTCGAAATCCTATAATATTAGAAATGCGAAAGTTTGTGTATATTTGATACTCAATCACCGTGAAATATAGAAATAAAATAAAGGACACCCGGGAAAATGTTCGATCCCTCGGGACCGCGGGGAAAGCCACGAGGAAGTAATTGGGTTACGATACGTTTGTACGTCCCTAATTAGAGGTCCAAGAGAAACAACCTTGCCATGATAACATGAAACTTCTTCATCTGAGATATACTGTATCTATACTTATATCAAACCATAAATCTCCTTCCCGAGGGACCTATTGTAATCCCAGGATTCAAAGTGCCGTTAAAAAGTGCGTTACAAAATTGCAATATTTTTCTTAATAATATTATTATATACATTTGCGAGGTTTCGGAAATATTTCATGATGTTAGTTGCTTTCTTATATTGCTCGTCAGTTTATTTAATGAAAAGGGATATCAAACGATTCTAAAGACCAAGAATTTAATTCGTTATACTTATAGTTCCCAGGTTGGTTATTAATTACAGTCTCTCAATGTAAACACATAGGTGTTGGTGTTGCCAATAGCGCACATTATGACTGGTTAATTAAGGCAAACAGTTGCGTCCCCGTTGAGGCATGAACGCGCGCCAGCCGATGTGTGTACCCTAATTATGTATTAATATTAATATAATTACATCACACGTCCTCGGAACTGTGTATCCTCAATGTGCATGTTATCAGTGATTACTTATGGAATACAGCCCAGTCTGCTGGCAGCATAAATCAGCATAAACTTGCAGCAAGCTAAAATAATTTTTTCTGCAGGCAATGTTTTCCGTTATCTAGAAATACTAATAGATGTGTGGATTTGTTCTAAAACATCGATACTTTGCATCTTAGGAAAATATAAAATACCCCGGGAGCGCGGGATAAACTGTGAGAGGAACTAACATGATATAAGTACATTTGTAAAAGCGCCACAAGGACATGTCGCTTGAAAAGTTGATAATCATTGGGAAAGAGAGGTCCGGTCTGTTTTCCATTTCAATATATCTGATCGTTATAGTCAGCTATGAACTGAAACTCACCTGTACCCCCTAACATTGTACCCCCAACTGTACAGCAAAGCTCTTTTTTCTGTCACAAATTGGTACAATTAGATACGTTAATATAGCACGTTGGTAGGGTACTTTGCAGTACCCGCCTGCCTGGTAACTACCCTCTAGTTGAAAATCTGTTGCCAAGCACCTACTGAGTTTGTTCCGAAAGCTACACTTGAGAGCCAGTTCCCTTCTAGTTTGTGTGCTTAACACTTTCGACCATATCATCACTTACCACGGTGAGATTGTGATCAAATACAGGCCTATTAAAAAAAACTAACCTTGATAATCCGCAAGTATCTTTACAAAATCAATATAAAGTAAGTAAAGTTATTAATAACGTATTGACAGGAGTCGCTCTGGAAACTAATTATGAACACTCTGTACAATTCCCATCAGGATTACACTTCGCGGAAGTTCCTCGTGTAATTAAATTAAGTATTCTCTGTAGTGGAGTAGAGTGGAGAGGAAAGTAAGTTTTTAATAGAATTGTTGTTAGGTTGGTAGCGCTTGGTAGGATACATATTTGATTATAAAAAAAATGTTTTATCCTCTTACTAAAGAACATCCATTTTGGTCTAAACAGAAAGAGAAGCAACCGAGCCTTGGGCTATGTTCACAAGTTTACTTGCGCTATATGAAACCAGTATCGACGGGCCAGTTGGCGCAGTTGGTTAAGGTTCGCCTTACGCGCCGCAGGTCGTGGGTTCGATTCCCACACAGGACATGCATTTGTGTGCATGAACATGTCTGTATGTCCTGAGTCTGGGTGTAATTATGTATATTAAGTATGTATTTACAAACAAAAAGTAGTATATGTATTATATCAGTTATCTGGTTTCCATATTACAAGCTCTGCTTAGTTTGGGATCAGATGACCGTGTGTGAGAAAAAAAAAAAAAAAAAAAAAAAAAAAAAAGTATATTATAATATACTTTATAATAATATTCTGGAATTAAGATAATAAGATACCGATCCCATATCAATTTCCTAATTACACTACACCAATAAAATTCTTTATTCATCTGTTTTGTAATGGTAATAAAATCTTTGATCTGCCAACAATTTAGCTGAAATCTCCAATATTGGAATAGATACGACTCATTGTTAAGAAATTGTCAGGAAATCAAATTATTATATTATTGATAACATCAAATTTGCTCGGTTGTACTCGAAAGCAGCTTCTAACAAAAATTCTACTTCATTAGATTTGTATTCAATATTTTTATTTGCGACAAATTAGGGTAATCAATTCTGTGTCAATTTTCATTTTATTCAATAAAAAGGCATTCTTACTTATACCTAAGGTACCTAATTATTTGATCATGCTTTTGAAACTGAAATGATTAATTTCTAACACCACACCTCGGATAGAAAACTTGCGTCAAATCCAGTGACTCGTAAGTGGCACTAAGCGCAAGTCATCAATCATTTTAGAGCCTCTAGGTACTCGCTACCGGTCACCCGCTTGTTGACAGCCTCAAGTTCTTATTTCTAAACGGAGTTGCAAATTATAGATAATTCTTTAATTGTAGGAAATTACTATACATTATCTTATATAGATTTACTGATACGATTATTACAAATTACCTTTCCACCATACGATGGTTTCCTCATAGTTTTATCTCACCGAAATTCAAACTCACGACCTTCGTAATGTCATTCGAGACATATTCATTATTCCCAATTCATATCATTGTAATCGTGAACCACACAAAACAAATATGATGGACACTCCATCAACATCAAATACTATTGGCCCCATTTCTCCGCGTCACTAAATGAGCTGATAGTAACAAATCTAGCGGGTTATGTCAACCGCTGAGACGCGTTATGTCTCCTGAGGGACCAGGATTACCTCCAGTCTCAAACCGATAGAGGCTCCTCACTAGTCACTGGGTTCTCATCCCAAGGGAATACGTACCTAGTTATTTTGGAAAATAATCACATTGCAATGTAAGCAAGGAGGTTAGTATCATTTTTGAATCGCTGTCCACATATTTGCGGGGCTGTTTCTTTTACAATTATAGCTTATGTACTCAGTCGATCTCAATATGACTCGAGTCATGGAGTTCTTTGGCTGGTTGATTCATAAACACAATTTTCTGGGAATCGAACCAACGTTCTATATAAATAAATATCTTGGTACATAGTTCACACACGGTAATCTAATCCCTAACTTAGCAAACTAAAACTTTGTCGTGACAGGTTATATTTTTTATCATTATTAAAATAACGAAATTGGATTAATTAATTTCAATAACATTTTCAATCGGAAAAATAAACGAATCCCGTGATAAAGTTCATGTGAAAAATAACAGTTAAAATGGAGATAAAAAAATATATTGAGAAAGTTACAGCGATGATTGATGGCAGCCGAAAAACGACGACATTGAGGAGAAATATTAAAATGAGTTGGAACCCCTAACGCGGCGTACCTACACCGCTCCCCCCACGCCGCTCCTACCGTGATGTGAATCAAATAAACCTGTTTATCTATAACCCATTTTATATTCCCTAGATTGTTGACATGTGTTTATTCTGGTTCAACACGATTTGATGTGTAGCTAGTTATATTATGGTATTGTTTAGCAAATCAACATTATCCAACTAGCTTAAGGCTGGGTTGACCTCATATCGAAACAATGAGGTTATCCTCACAACTTACGCTACAAAAGCTTACAATTGTTATAATTTACCTTAGTAACAAGATTACAAAATCATATACAGCTATTCTCCAAGTTGTATCTTCGTTTATATCAGAGAGGATCCGACATCAAACAGTTGAGATGTTTATTGATAACGACTTGTTATTGCTCTGTAACATAGCCCCGAATTATCTCCGCGTTTCATTTAAAAAACCAAAGTGACGTTATCGAAAACCAATATAACTGCGATGAAAGCGAGGAACGAGAAAATATTTTCGATATCATTCATCAAAAATATACGGGTGTATCGCAAATCTACGAGTCTCTTTGATCCCAGACATCTGAAGTTTGTCACTGATCCCATCTACAAAGAAAGGTAATTTCTCCTGATCCGTAATAGAGAGTATTAAAATCCTTCTCAGCGTCGGCGAGTATTCGATTCGTTTCGATTCTGGTATTGTTTTAATAATTGGTTGTCTCTTTGCTGTATCTCCAATAAATATTTTTAATATCATGTCTTATCTTATTTTACATCGCTTCTGTAATTTTAAAAGCTTTCCATTTATAATTATAATCTCCTAAATCATTTAATAAATTACTGTCTAAAAGGTATTGTAACCATTAGAGCTTATTTATATTTCAATAACTTTATGTAATTAATTTTCACAATTTACGTGGGAACCATGCTACCTACTTCTTATTCGGAATTAATTTTAATCTCTTTTGGCCCACTTTCCTTTTACAATTACGAAGATCGGTCGGTCGTTATATTGTTATCATACTAATAGTCAAATACGGAAACGCCACTTACATTTAAGTTATGATTGATGTTGTTCCGACAGTTTGGTTTAAAAAACGTATTATTTATCACTTCTTAAGAAATAAATCTATATTCTTGTCTTAAAGTCTCAAATCAAAAGAACTTCCCCATGGTATTCCCCTGCTCGTTTCTAACACTAGAAGTAGGGTACTCGCTAGTACCGCTCGGCATCGTGCCAAGAAACCTTTTTCAGCTGAATTGCTACATTGTCTCGTTCTAAGCAAAGCGTGATTTCTTCCCTCACCTTTGCGACAATCAGAACAAATAACTTTTTTCTTTTGTTGACTGCGACTGGCTGTGATTTAATGAGGTTATTTAAGTACGATATTTACAAGCACATAAAATGTCATCGTTTTCTTAAATCATCATTCAGTCCCTTCCGGGCTTTAATGTGAAAGCGATGAATTAAATTCATTTCGGAGCGGGTCGGTTCACGGGCGAGCGATTCCGCTGACGCGTCCTCAATGCTCCCATCGCGATAGGCTTTTATTTCCACCCCGTCTTATTATTAAATCGACTTGTTTATAGACTCTTATCTTTCCGATAGAGTTGTTTGTGTTCCTTGGGCCTTTACAAATTAAACAAATATTTCTATTAACTTTGCAAAGCTTTCAAATTCCGCCCGTCGCGTGTAACACGTGAATGATTACCAGTGAAAATAAATTAGCTTTCTACAGCTGTATCCGCAATTGCGGATAAAATTCCACCGACGTCCGCGTATGATGGATGACGGGCGGATCTGTCCGCGTCCGTCGCTCAGCGCTCGCTTATTACCCAGGAAAATAACGAGAACTTTATCGAAATGAACCGAAACTTTGTAAAAGGGACGGAAAAGGAAAATCACCGAATAAACCCTGATTGCCTTCACACTGAATTACTTATGTTATTACTCCCCGCTAACCGTGTTATCTGCTCTCGCGGACCAAACTCTCACTAGTTTTGCTCAATAACGGTTGGTGATAAGATATAACAACCAAATGTAGAAAAACAACAGTATGTTAGGTCCCAAAGTTTTTATATTGAAAACAAAGTTTTACCCTGCAGCTTTGGGTTTGTGGAAGCCGTTACGTTATATGAACTTATAAAAACGCAACACATCTCATCTAGGTAAGCTATGTCTTAAGCTTCACTAGCTCACTAAGCTGTCTAAGACTCCTGCTGGTAAGCCTTTACTTTCTCGAGGTTAATTCTCTTCCCGGAGCTAATTATCGTCTATCCTTTACAGAGCATTAGTGTTTACAGTTGGTAAGCGGGCGCGCTCGCTCCAACGCCTTACCTCATACATTTTCCACGTAAACGCGCCGGCTAATGGCCCGATCTCCGCCGAATAACCACGAAGACTCACGAAGCGTTCAAATTGCATCCGAAAAGCTTTAAGATAAAATCTCGTCTCTAATCCCTTTTCGAATACACGTCCGTTTGTTTCGTTTGGTTTGTTAGTTCCCGAGATTGCCACTGCAACACGACTGACAAGACGAATGGGGATTTAAATTGTTTACAACTTCCGGTTTGTGAGTGTTACTTTGGTAAAAATGTCGGAGTTCAGCTAAATTGAAAAAGTTGTTACGCGTTAGCAACTGTGGCGTATTTAAAAATATTGCAATATTTATTTGAAAAAATAAGGATAAGTAAAGGAGAAAATAGGTATATGAAATAAAATTACTTTTATATAATTAAGATTTAAAATAGCATTATATAAATACCTCTTAAAAGTAACCATAGTTATGAATTCTCAGTCAGAAGGTTAATAAAGGTAAAACTTTGCTTTTAATGAAGTCTCGGCCTGGTTGCGTACACTTTTAAATGTTGTGCAGCCTCCCCCCTCCTCATTCAATAGAATAATAGGGGAGAGGGTGAGGGGGAAGCAAGAGGGTGGTTTCGAGTACATGTAATAAAAGTGTCACACACAAGATGGAAGGTTCAAAGGCAACAAAACGATTACAGCCAATAATAATTCGTTTTTTACAGAGAACATTTTCCTTTTACATCAAAGACTACGCTTGTCGTGGAATATTCAACAACTCACTCACAAAATGCTCCATGTTTATGCTAAATGCTATGTTCCTTTTCATGGGCGCTTGAGCACTGATTCGTACGAAACATGTCGAACGTTATCCAGTGCCATTTTTTGCGACTCGATCAAATATTGAATCACCTTTTCTGCGTAATGAGGACTTGAAATAATTTAATCCGAACTGTCAGGTGATTGGTGAAAAAACGAGCTTTGTAATCGGAATACGATCCGAAAGTCATTACGGTATACACGAAATATTGAAGTGGAGGCGGCGCAGCGGAGTGTCCATCTATCAAAGTAAGCCTCGTTACGTCCGAGAGCTCTCAGTTTTAATCGTACTTAGCAATTCCCGTTTTTATGTTTCGGCAAATCGGCAGCAGAGCGAACATAAATGATTTATGTGTTACACGTGCGCTGCGCTTTTCTATAAGAGAGTTTTGAGCGCCGACACCACTACAATTTAAAAGATTCGCGAAGAGATCCATTCACTGTATTCCAATGTTAAGACGAAATTACACTAATTAAAATATTTTGTACTTACCACAAAATTAAAACATTCCTCGATATAATTAGTGCAGGCTGGTTTAGTATTTTTTTAAATACCTGACGTTTTCCACTGAGGATTAATATATGTATAAAATTAATGTGTAACGTCAATTTGTCCTTCATTTATCAGCTTTTCACTTTTGATTAACGAATATAATAAGAGAGTAAAAAAAAAATACATTCGATTGAGAACCTCCTCCTATTTTTGAAGTCCTTGAATTTATTCCTTGTATTTATGAAAACATGCCTCTCAATTCTTGTTATATTTTTAACCGCGAGCCAAGGTAATAATAATACTTACAATCACAAACACTAAGACATAAAACTACCAAATAGTTAACTTCACTTCTTTCTTACTTATTTAAACCACAAAACCAAATTCAGAATCATCCGACATTGGATATGATAAGTTGGTATTACATTAAGCATTGGAGCTATCACAAACTAGCTATATTTTCGGAAGCTGGAGTACTTATATGATCATTTGAAATAACATTTGAATTTAAACTTGCAGTAACATTAAATTGTGATAGCAATGCTTTATAAAGGTATTACTTTTCAAAATTAGAACAGATGCCAGTGTTTCAAATGAGACGTAGAGTACACTTGTCTAAATGTAAAGTTCTCGTACGAAGACACAACGCAAGTTAACTGTTAAAGTTGCCACAAAGGGGTTTGCCTAAAAGTATGGAGCTCAAGTTACATAGTCTCTCAAAGGTAACCTGTCTCGCTATAAAGATGAGATAGCAAACTTTACACCATAACCTTGTTAAGAAGTTATGATAAATCCATTTTTAACCGACGAAAAAATGGAGGAGGTTTATAAGTCGACGCGTATATATTTCTTTTATGTATGACCACGTATAACTTTTTACAGAGTGGTCCGATTTAGATAATTCTTTTATTGGATAGGGTATACCTCGAAGTTGGTCCCATATAAATTTGGATACAAAAAACCTACCCTAAGGGTGGGAAAATAGGGGTGATTTATTGTTCACTCACAGATTTTAATGCTGAGTTGTGTATTACATCAAAAGAAATCAAATTATATCCCCGACTGCAAAACCTTATTTTCAAGTTATATTCAAAATTATTTTTTACTATTAGGTTTTTCGGTGGTTTAATATTTTTGTTAAAATGTTTTTGCATAAATCGGATCTGATGTGGAATCAAGTGCAGTCAATACTTCGATTATATTCTCTATTGTATCGATTTATTCCAGCGGAGTACAATATTGCTTTCAAAGTTCGCAGCGGGCTTCGACGGAGGCATTTTCAATTGCCATATTATCGGGCGCAGAGGAATCGTCACAAAACATGAGACTTTGATGTCATCCGCTATTGGTTATGGATCGACGCAATAATAGACGAGACGCGGACGCTGCAAGGAAACGTAATAATGACATAATACTGGCTGGACGACACGATACAAATATTTTATGCAAATTAGAGGCTAATTTGAATCATCATCCTAACTCGTACCTATTAGATATTTTGTTACCAGCTTGATTTCCAACAATAATATATTTATAAGAAACCTGAATTAGTGACAAAACCCCTATGGATATAAAGACAATACAAGACCCATAAAATATATTGTTATTCTTTTTTTAAATATACACTCATAACTAACGGCCAATCCACATATTTTGACTAAGGTTTGTGAAGTTAGGGCTTGTAGAGTAAGTGCACGTAGAGTTATAAGCTTGGCTCTACATGAGATCTGATAACTTTTTGACAATGCGAGCCATATGTCTTGGCAACATTTTACATAAAAATGTTTTTGGTGGGATTATATTAAGATTAATAAATATTATGAGAAGTATTATCTATACTAATATTATAAAGCTGAAGAGTTTGTTTGTTTGAATGCGCAAATCTCAGGAACTACTGGTTCGATTTGAAAAATTCTTTCAGTGTTGGATAGCCCATTTATCGAGGAAGGCTATATACTTTTTATCCCGAGCAAACACAAGATCCTCGGGAACGCGGGTGATTTCATTTTCATTCAGTAAAATATTATGATAATTACTCACAATAAAAACACACTAGAATACATTGTACCTACGTAAGAAGTTTTGCAAGAAAATTATTTAAACGCAAACCTACGCGAGCACATAACTTAATATTTTGCAAGCACTTTAAATAATCACGAAGGCAAAACAAAAGCAATAATGTTGCTTGAACCACGCTACTAAATTTACAGACATGCAATTACTTAGACTTGAGTTAAAAACGGCCTCTTAAAACCTAATTTCATTGAATCAATTTGGCTTATTATTATGAGACTTTACCTCGTAATTTTAATGGATAGTATTTCGTATCTGCTTATTTATCTATATTATAAAATACCGATGTCGGTGTATCTATAGATGATTTCAACAAAAGCTTTAACTACCTAAGTCATTACCTAGCTGCGTGACAGCAAACACAAGGTTATGTTTTCAAAAAGTTATGAATCGATCATTATTCCTCAATCAGTCGAAGAGAATAGAAAGCTAATCAAGTAAACAAATTAATTTGAACTTATTATCCTCCATGAAGTATTGAAATACAATCAGGTTTATAGGAAAATAATGTTTTAATTACAAAATAAACATTAATTTTATCTCAATTAAAATCATCGGTTATGAAACATTAAATAAGGGTTCATTAATTAAATATTCAACAAAGGGCAGTTTTCGTTTCATCAATGGGATATCCTGTCGGTAGTTGAATTAATTAAAATCGCGCTAATGGCCGCCGTAGTGGCTTCCACCTCAAAGTCCAAGATAAACCTATTTGCAATAACAAAACAGGAAATTTAACGTATTCATTATTCTGACAGTTTCACCTCTAGGCCACATACCAAGACACACACAAGCCTATGCATACTAAATATAATAGTCTTCAGTTCCTACTTAATAAAAAATACACTATTTCGAAAAAAAAATATATATTATAGACCCAAGATTCAGATTGGGATCGTACAATTACCGTAGTTGCAAATTGCATAATCAAAGTAGCGGACATCGAATCCGCGACCCGGGCGACCCGGTCGCTCATTTGCATACTAATCTATTACTCAAGGTTCACTCTCGCAGGGATTTGAAAGCGACCCACTCTTGTAAACTTTTGTTTTGTATTCAATGTATTTTTTCTGAATCAAAAACACTTTTTTGTTGAAATTTTCTTAATGGACTTACAGCGGAAGCGTTCACTTTACTTTACTTGTCCTTTTTAGATTATCTTGGGGTATGCAGAAAAAGCTATCTCGTTGTTGTGGAAGCGCTTTTTAAAGAACCTAATCCTAATATAAAATTATGTTTTTGCCTTTAGCCAGGGAGCTTGGGGTCCATTGTTGTTTGCGTCTTTTGCCTAATATTTCTGCGTAATAACTGAACTGAAAACTTATCAAGAATGAAATAAAATGTAGTCGACTAGCTAGTCGACTACATTTAACTTTAAGAAGGAAGTTAAATGTAGCTACATTTAACTTCCTTCTTCACAAAGTCCATTATTAAAGAAGTCGGTATTAACACAACTAAAACGTGACTGCGCAATAATAGGAATAGTAACACTACTAAGAAATTTCAAAACTACATTTTGGTACCTCTGTTTAAATTGCGCTAAATACAATACCTGCATATGCATATTCGTTGTACCACACTCAATTAAAAATTTCATCAACATTTCCAAAGTGCATTTTATTATTCATTCTTGTTTCCATTAATTATGTTTGATAACTTTATACACGAAATCTCTCATGAAAATGTCAGCGTACTTCCCGAGCGCGTCATTTTATTCCTCGAAAATTCTTTATTTCATTTACCTGAATAAAGTATGCAATTTATTTTACGTCCATTTAAAAGTTTGGTTCATTAAAAGTTTATCGTGTTCGTGTTTTGTTTTGTTGTGTTGTATTCCGTTGTACGAATCGTATTTTGGAGATTAAATGCGATACGTTATAAAACCATAGGAACTTTTTCAATTTAAACTAGTTATTTTAACATATTAAGCATGAGAAATATGAAATTTGTTTGTCAGTGCTAAGAAGATCATTCTATTGCATAAATATTTATAGGCGACGATAGCGCAGTGGTTATGACTAATAGCGCATCGAAGGTCCGCAACACATAATGAAACATATTGAAAAGAAGCCTGCCTGGCTATCTCAAGTAGAAATCTATCGCTAAGCTTCTAACAATGTGGGGGTGGTGTAGCAGTTGAGAGCTACGCCTTCTTCGTCGAATAAACAGCTGTATTTTATTTTAAATAATATACCCTATGACACTCCCCCAGTCAAGACGAATCTAACGACACCTCATGTGCTTAAATCCATCAAGCCGTTTAGGCTGCAGAGCGGCACAAAGAAATAGACATACATACATACATACACTCGAAAAACATAACCCTCCTTCCGGGTCAGTCGGGTAAAAAGACGTGTGGCACTCGGAGACTGCCGCGGTAAAGCTATTGCTTGTACGTAGTATTTATATACTCTGAGCTATTGCATAGCTGTTTTTATCAACTTATGCAATTATAATTATTTATTTATTTTATTTATGCAGTATTTTTTCCTTTGTTTTTTTTTTCTTTGATATTAATTCAAGTTACACTTTTTGAGCGTGGTGACCGATAAGAAAACATTTTTTTTTCTTTTATTAAATAAATGAGAAGTTAATATATGCAATAGACAACCAATGCCACCTAGAGGCGAGTTGCTGAACTAAAGAGACAAGCGTGATATTTCAAAAAGTCATTAAAAGTTCTGCTATTCATCGATAGATGGCAAAACTAAAAAGTATCACCGCTGTGCCGGTCGGAGTGGGGGGTGTTAGGTTTTTTCGTTACGGAATTTCTGGATTCGGTCTCCACGCTCAAGGCCCGCGATAGAAGCTATGCAATAGCTTAAAAATAAATCAACTAACTTAAAAATAAATCAGATAACAGAGTAACAGTAACATACCCACAAGTATACAATAATAATCAATAGCATAATGACAAAACTTTGCAAATGTAGAAGACATCATTTTCGTTGGCATCTCTCTAGTATCATTTAGTATATTGTTTCATATAACGTTAATCACGGTGAAGAAATAAATCGAGAAGCGTATATATGTAATAGTATTTGTATATGTACTAGTATGTGTGTAGGAGGTCCATCACATGCACGCCACAAATGGCTTTCTGATACGCCTGCGGGAATTTTGCGCTCGCTCGGCGGACCCTCACGCTTCACTGCTCGCTTATGATCTAAGCGAACCGTGGCTTGAGCTTAGGCCTCTGTGCAAGCGACTACCAGCTTTTGCTGTTTTCTCACAAATGTGTCGTATCTGTAGTTTATTAGAGTGTGAATAATATCAAAAAGCGAAAAATTTAAATGTTTCATATTATTTCGGCAGTCGTTTGTAATGTTAAAATAACAGTTTATTAATAAATACATTTGAAAGCATATTCGGTACTTATACCAAAAAGAAATGTATGTCTGTCTGTCTGTTTGTTCCGGCAAATTTTCGAAACGGCGTTAGAAAAGTTATGAGTAAATAAGGTTACTTTTATTTTATAAAAGAATTAGGGATCCTCGCAAAATAATTAAAACCACGAGCTAATAATAATATATCTATATCTACATATTATAATCAGCACTACACCTATTACCAAGCACTGACCAAGCTGCATAAGGCGTTGCACAATGCACAATGCCAATTTTAACTCGTCAAAACTAACGTCAGGGAATTTGGCTGTCAGGCAAAACTCCCTTCCTGGTTTTTCTAGTCTGCTTGGCCTGCGAGCGAGGATGCATCGATAAATAATAAATATCTTTTAAGATATTATCTATATTTATTTTCAGAATAATACAATCACACATAAAAAATAACTAAATAGTCTATGAGAATGATATTTAAGATCGATAATTTAATCAAGCTTATCGATGTTTTTCAAATTATAGACAATCCATGCTCGCAGGACTCTTGCGTTGAATTTGAATAATTAGCAACATTTCAAACGTCATTTATCAATATTCCCGATTTTGTCGGTCCCTGGTTCAAAACATAATTATATCCTATTCTATTCTAACAACCAATTCCTCTCCCCAAAATATGGGAATACTTTTTCCGCTATAATTGAACCTCTACCCGGCGATTACTCCACATAAGTAAATAACAGCATGAAGCCAGCCAACTTCTAACATTTCGGCTCCATATCGCGCCGCATCGCTCCGCTCCGTTCCTCACCGCTCCGTTCCTCACCGCTCCGTACTGCTGCTCCGGCGGCGGCAGTAATTACATTACAACTAGTTACATGTTGCGATTACGGATTTCATCGAAATTAGATTTTCACCTTTTGCTAGAGTTGAGTTCACGTATTGATTGATCTTCTGAAATTAGCTGCGTATATTATTGTATTTTAGTATGAGAATTGCCCAGAGTAATATTAAGTAGAGACATTTTAAAAAGTTATAGATTAGCATATACTCCAGAAATTACTAATTAGGATCATAGACTTAAAGCGTCATAAGACATAATAATTTATCATTTCCATCTAATGGTTGTCTGGTCGAAACCGCTATTAGTGGTAAGGCTACCCATTTTGACATTGTCAATGTACCTTCCTTCTATTTATAGTTATTTTTACCTTGTCTTTATAGTGCCACAAGCTTATCTGGCCGTAAGAGAGTCGCTGTTATATTATTCGCTTTGACCAATGGCGATTGATATTTCAAAATTGCGTCGTTCCTCTTTTGACCATCAGGTCAGATAAGTTTCTAGAACTATAATTACTGTTTTAAGGTTTTTTTTATTTTTCTTAAGTGGTGTACGAATAAATTTACGTCGACGTCATTTGATCAGGTATATCAGCTATAAGAAAGAATCGCTATAAGTCCATTCCTCTATATTCTAAAACTACACATCACGGCATATTCTCTGACAGCTTTCATTTCGCGATATCAAGTACTCGAATATTGTACATACGTATGAAAAGGAAAACCAGAATCAATAGAACCCGACATAAATTACAATAGATTCCAATCAAAGCTTGTCAGGTCAATAGTCAACGGTGTCGGATGCCGACAAACAAGGAGCATGCAATTATTGTTCACAATAAACTTGTTGAGGCGCACACGCCCAAACGGAACTTTGATCAATAAACTTGGATTTCAATATACAAATTGTTTCTATATACGGACAACTCTGAAGAGGGTGATAAGCTTTGTGTCGAAGATCATTAAAACTACAATCAAGAAGTTACATATAATAATAAAATAATATATTAATAATAATAAATTTTATTTCGCAAGATAAGGTACACAAAAACACTCAATTTTACATTAGAAGAGTTAGGAACTTATCAGTTAACATATAATAATATAAGTGTTTGTTGAAACCTCTGGTATCCAAAGTAAGATTTAACTTGTGTTATGGATACCAGAGCTCTCTCCGCACAGGTTTGTACACATTTCTATGTAATACATTTTAATAATTCTCAAATTTTCGTAACTATTTTTAATATATATTAAGAATGTTTTCGGTCTCGGAATAATTATGTTTCAAAAGCCAAATGATTAATTTATTTTTGCATTCAAATTTATTTAAAGAATAAATAGAACAGATTTTGTTAATATTATTGTAAAGATAACTACTAATTACATTATAATGCCGTTTAGCAAGGCTGCTTCTCCAAGGCAGCACGTGACAAACTTTGTATGATCTACGATTTTTGTAAGTGGTAGCGTCAAATTGAAGCGAAGCATGTCTACGTAATACAGTCTGAAGTATAAAAAGTCTGAAATATAAGATTGTCATTGAAATGAAAAGAAAACACGTAGGTACATTTTGCACCCCAAAAAATAAGCATCAAAGTGTAGTAAATTGCACGAAAGCTCTGTAGTTTTATTTAAACTCAACTAGATTGCGCAACGAGATGTGATATTTATGACAGAAGCGTCGTTCAATATCGGGCAATAAAATTCTGATGGAAAAAGTAACAATCTAACGATGAGATCTCACTAACGACCTCTGTTCTATTGATAAAAAAAATTACTTTTTTCTTTTGTGTTAAAGCTTTTTGTTGTGTAATTCGTTTCAAATAGTTAAGTTACAAAATATGAGCAATTAGGTTATTATCATTCGAAATATGGTAAGATGGGAAATAGCTTCGAACAATTAGATCGAAGGGAATTAGGATACCTTATGTAAATACTCGAGCAGTAGCAACGTTACCATGATTAGAAAGGCTCCTGGACCCAAAGTAATATTGATGGACATTATCAATATTGAGTTACAAGTTAGGCACAATCAGGTCACATTCAGCCGCGGGACCGCGAGACGGTGCCTGAATCCATAATGGCCGGTATCGAACTCGTTATGTGCCCAATGACAGTCCACATTCACAAATTGGGCCCCATTTGTGCACTCGGCACTAGTCGCCGGCGCTCGGCAGCGACCGTCTTTATTGGATAAATCTGACCGTCAAAGGGCTTTAATTTGGTCTCATTTTGTTGTGATTTAATTTCGACGTGCGGAAATGGAAGACTGCAACAATGGCGCCGATAAAAGAAACTGACATTATTAAATTAAATATATAAGGCTGCTAAATAAGCTCAGAGCCACTGAGCGAACTATGGAACGAGCTATGCTCGGAATTTCTCTACGTGACAGGTCCGAAATGAGGACATTCGTAGGAGAAGGAAAACAACGGACATAGCTCATAGAGTTAGTAAGCTGAAGTGGCAATGGGCAGGCCACATCCCTCGAAGAACCGATAACTGATGGGGAAGGAAGGTTCTCGAGTGGCAACCACGTACTGGAAAGCGCCGAGCAGGACGACCTCTCACCAGGAGGACCGATGACCTGGTCAGAGTCGCCGGGCGCCGCTGGATGCAAGCGGCACAAAACCGTTCGAAGTGGAAGTCAATGGGGGAGGCCTATGTTCAGCAGTGGACGTTGTTTCTGTTCCCCGCGGTTTTACGCGCATAATAGACAGTAGCTTATGTCCTTTTCCGTACCATGGGCTGCTAAATTTCATCGCGATTGGTTCAGCAGTTTAGGCGAAGAAAGCGTCACAAACAAACTCACATTGGTATTCAAAATATAGCTAGGATTAGGAAAACTAATAAATTTGATTGATAACGATTTATTGATTTCATGACGTGGCAAAGGTAGTCATGTGTTTGAATCTGTGGTATGAATCTTACAATGTACTTGAGCCTCGGTGAACTGAAAAACCGTGAGAAAATAATGTCGGTTTTTGCCCCAAGCCTGCCTGGTTGAAATCGAGTTGAAATCTATCGTCAAGCATCTCTACCAGTGTGATTCGGCAGCTTTACTCACCAATCTCCTTCTATAAGTATTTATTACCTCCAATGACGCAGTAGCGGTAGAAGGGTAGGGCGCGGTTGGGCGACCGCCTGGGGCGCCAGACATGAAGAGGTGCTGAAGGCATAAAATCTGATACTTGGAAACAAATTTAGTCAACTTTTGCGTAGAAACAGATCTGAACTGCTCTAGTTTTTGAGGTGAAATGCAAAAAAACTCCACTAAGACACAAGCCTGCGGGTTCACCGCTAGAAAACCATTACTGTCAGTCCACAATTCCAGAACACATCTCTCAATATTAGTAAGCTGCGTGAAAATTGTTGGCAGTACGGACTTTAGCGGGTGCTTGCCTACCGCCGCGATTCGCTGCGTCGGACCTCGAGACGCGCCGCGAGTCCGAATTTTCTAAGTGAAATATTATGTACCCTTTTGTGTAGAAATAAAGTTATATATTGATTGGCTGTATCTTAAAAAGTATGCGCCACTTCGCAACCTGTTGCATCTCAGCTGACCTTAAAGACTATAATATTCAAAAATAATGGAAATATAATATTGCTATTCAAAAGATTAATTTTCTCGCTATCTCGTTAGTCAAATTGAGATTATAACTCTAACAATAGATTCTTTAGATAGTTTTCCAATTATTTGTAGGGTTCATATTTTATCAAAATCCTTATAACGTGAAACATGAAATCACCGAGAGAATTTCAATATTTTTTCCCTCATATCAAATTGAAAAATATCCGTGAGGGGACAAAAGCGGTTTGGGATAACGGCCGACCTACCTGCATCCTCATAACTATCCGCTCACCATGCCCGACTTATACCCTTTCCCTCTTTTCAATGATACCTCCGAATCGGGGTATAAAAACATTTTGACAAACTAATATTAGCTACGCTCCGCGAAGCTTTCCCATACCTGCGTGTATTTGTTCGAGAGAGCAAACACAGGATACCTCTGTTTGAGGTCCGAGCCGAGATTTATGTGCGTCCTCTCGATATTTATGTGGGTAGTTGAGCACCGAGCGGATGGGTAAGTTGCTACGATTGTGGCTTTTGTGTCGACGTAAATGTTACAACTTGATACGACACGAGAGAGATTTTCACAAAATTTACGCTACTTTATATTGCGAAAGATAAATCCTTTCAAAATCCAGTATAAATTGATCTAACAGTATAATTTGATTCATTTTATGACTGACAAGATCATAAAATTCCTCAAGTGCCATCATTATGTAGAAATTCCTCCGAAAAAAATCCAAAGGAAGGCAAAACTCCCAATTACCTTTTTGCCTTTTCCGCATTTATGATTTGGTGAAATGTCTGCGATAATACAGGCAGAGCGCGCTCGGTCGAGCGGAAGGAGCGTCATCTGTCACCCGCCGCCTCCGACCGCCCACACCCGCCACCGCCGCGCTGTGGATAGAGAAAAAACTTGCCGTTAATCTTTTACCCCTAAAACCAATTTTAATTAAAATTGACAACGTTAAAAATCCTTCACTCTTCATTAGTCAACTTGGTGCAACCAAAGTGTTGTATCTGACTTATATCTACCCTGTTTAGGTTTATATTCTTGTATGGCCGTGCCTGTAATCGATATCAAAAATGATTCAGACGTGTGTGTGTAACTGTAACCAGTCCAAAAGTAATATTTATTGAAACGAGTGAAATTATTCGGAACAGGAATGTTCAGGGTGATTTACGAGATGTCTGCCTATAACTTTACCCTGCTCCTTCAGTAAAATGATTCAATTCTACATTACGTTATGGTCAATACATTGCTTAGTTATATTATTATTTTTCGGACAAATATTTATACTGTCTAGATTTTTCTAAATGTCGTAAATATTTGTGTGGAAATATCAAATTTGAATGTATCTGGGGGCACGGGAGTGCCCCCCGCCAAGACAGCCAAGCGAAGCGAAAGGGCACTACCTACCTTTTCTCGAAGCGCTTCGTCGATTTTTTGAACCTTCATAACTTGGGTTTGGATTATACTAGATAAACAAAATTCTCAGGACATGATGTCAATAGTGAACTTATTAAACATATTAAGTTTCAATAATGTAGCTCTTATACTTTAGATTTTATTGATATCTAAAAAACCCCGATTTCGTCACTGACTCACTGATGATCATCAAAACTCATAGGGTACTTCCTGAAGTCCTAGAAAGCTGAAATTTGGTATGTAAGCTTGTATTAGTATACAAACAACAAAAAAAATATAAAACTTGGAAATTTCAAAAAAAAAATTTTTATCAACTTACAAAAAGAAGTGAAATCCCACCAAAAACATTTTTATGTAAAATGTTGCCAAGACATATGGCTCGCACTGTCAAAAAGTTTTCAGATCTCATGTAGAGCCAAGCTTATAACTCTACATGCACTTACTCTACAAGCCCTAACTTCACAAACTACACACCGTAGTCAAAATATGTGGCTTGGCCGTTTCACTAATACAAAAACTATTGAATAACAAAAAAATTATGAATAGTGAATACATTTTTCACCGTACTCCCATGTAACGGTAGCGAAACGGCCAAGCCACATATGTTGACTAAGGTGTAGAGTTTGTGAAGTTAGGGCTTGTAGAGTAAGTGCATGTAGAGTTATAAGCTTGGCTCTACATGAGATCTGAAAACTTTTTGACAGTGCGAGCCATATGTCTTGGCAACATTTTACATAAAAATGTTTTTGGTGGGATAAAAAAAACATGCAAAGGTTGTCTTTGCTCACATGTATCATAATGTACTATTATTTCACTGCTTTGAAAGAGATTAAAAAGTAAGCTTTATTATTATGTTATATAATTAAGTACAAATAAGTGCATAAATAATATTCATCAGATATCTCTGTTGGGGAACATTTTATAGCTAACTGGTTCAACCGCAATATGCCTAATGTGTGAATATTTCACGTGTTTGGTTTGTCACAATGTAACTGTGTAAAGCCAAAGTTATAATGTAGCGCTTGGATTGTTCCGGTGCCATCAATTATAGCACAATGTCATACAATCGCATCAACTTATAATACAACTTTTGCTACGCTGAAATGAACATTATTTCGTGTACCTACTGGTTTCAACATGGAAGCATCACTAATAACGTTAGATATTGATTGCCCAGTTTTTTTTTTTATACCACTATTTGGCAAACAAGCATACGGCCCGCCTGATGTTAAGCGGTTACCGTAGCCTATGGACGCTTGCAACACCAGGGGTATCACTTGCGCGTTGCCGACCCTGCAGAAATCTCTTCACACCCTTTTTGAAGAACCCCATGCTGTGTACTCCATTGGGAAAACCACGGGAAACCATTGGGAATTTGGACGAATAATAGACATTGAACGACATTAAAATTATATGATGTAAGAATAAGTCTCGTAATGATTGAACCATGAAAGGAGGATATTGTATTTCTATTCTCATACACTAATAAAATATTTAACGAAATTCTTCCTGTAACCGAATTAAATAGGAGATTGACGTATTTCATAATTTTCATAATCATACTTTATGTTAGATCCGTAAAACATCTATAACTATAAAAAGATTTTACCAATGCCACGACCAATAAATGCGATTTCCTATCTCTTTAGAATCAATTTCTCGACAGGTGTTTATAAATAGAACAAAAGTATAAAGGAGGAGGTCGATTGTGGCCAATATTGTATTTACGAGAACAGATATTAGCCGAGGGCTCAGCGATTGTAAGCAAAAGATCCAATCAATTCGCCCAAGCTCGCAACAGATACCTATTGTGCGTCCCGTGGACCGTCTAATAGTCAATTTCGATTCGATATCAAAGCAGAAATAACCACAATGGAAACTAAATTCCAATTTAATCTTCGTTGGCTGAACGTTTAAATATTTAGTACCATTTATATTCTATACATTAACAGTATCTCCGGTCCAGAACACGCTTGTTAACTGATATTCGATATTTTGTGGAGGGAGACCTTTGTAGTACTACCTGGCTGGGTACCACCACTCAAATAGAAGATCAATCGTCAAATACTTAAGGGTGTGTTCTGGAAGTTTCATTTGTGAGCCATTCCTTCTAGAGCTTTGCTTGCTTACCATCAGACCACATCATCACTTACCATGGTGAGATGGCAGTGAAACACAAGTTTATAACTAAAAACCGAGTGTTCTTTACAAATCTGTAGGTATATAAGTAAAAGGTATTATAGACCTGAGTATTTGATATGAATTTCAATTTAATACCTCTACGCGTTGGTGGCACGCGGGGTAGTATGTTTAAAATTATTAAAAATATTTTTATTATATGATGTAACTAAAAGTTTATGCTTTTCGCAATTTTTCTTTTATCTGTGCTATAAGACGTTGCGTCGTTCGTCGTAGTTCACGGGAAGTACCTACCCTGTAGGTTTTGATTCCCTTAGAAGTTTGATTTTTTCACAGCTCCAAGGGACAGTAGACGTAGTAGGGAGGGGGAGTAGTAGTATTTGATATGAATTTCAGCTTGATACGTCCACGTGTTCCTAAGGAAAAGGGTCTTGACAGATAGACAGACAAGAAAGTGATCCTATAAGGGTTCCGTGTTTTCCTTTTAAGGTACAGAACTCTAGAAAGGTTTTTGTTTTTAAACCTTAAAAGCAATGTAATCGTTGTATGATTTTAGTAAATCTCATGTTCTAACAACTGTGAGCTTATGCTACCCTTTACATAATGCTACCGGGGACTCTTTTGTCCTTCGCCTAAGAGCTCTAAAGAACACTTTCTTTGAAAAACCTCATTAAAGGATTAAGTAAGTTAATTCCCCTCTTTAATAGTCCCTCCTTGAAGGCCATAATATCCATAACAATCGTCCTCCAGCCGGTAATCCTGGGGGTCGTGTCGTCACTCGGAGGTCTCGCCCTCGGTAACTGCCCTCTTGGCGCCCTCACATTTGCATATTAATCTATTAAATCCTCGAAATTGCCGCTTTATTGTCTACTCGGGCCACTACAGATTGGCAGCGAATTACCTCCAAGCGTCCTGCTCTGCTGTTGATGGTCCGAACCAAACGGAGTCTGGCTTTACTTCTACATTATTAATATCGTTAATTTTTATTTTCTTTTACTGTCCCGAGAGAGGACTCTTTGTAGAATGTGATTGGAAGATTGCCCAAAAGACCACTTCGAAGCTATGTGGTAATGAAAGTACAAACATACATACATAGCTGAGCCATAGCATCTACATCACTATAGCATAACCTATGGTCCAAATAAATTACTTTGCTTTGAAAAAAAAAATGTAATAAAGACGTATTATTAGTGTACGCATATCTAAGATTCATAATTCGTAGCAGATGTAAAATATTTGATGAGCGATATACTCGTCTAGGTACCTATTACGTAGGAATCAGTTCTCGGCATGTATTATTAAGGTGCGGCCTCGCAGGGCCGCATCACGAGCGCTAAATAATTCCTTATTCGGCCCGCACCCTATTATTTACTACATATCTCAATCCACACTACTCACGGTAAAAGGGCAACATTCATGCTTGAACATGTTGGCCAAAACGCTTCTTTATTACCAAAACATCTCTTTGTATTCCGTCTGCTGAACATGAGCTTCTCTAATAACATTTCAAGTTAGCGGTATAACAAAAAAAAGTTTTTTTTATGGAAGTAGGTAGGTACAAAGCTGTGTAGGGAACTGGCTGTCAAGTGCTGCTGCGGGTATATACCGGTAGCTTTTTAGATATTCAACTTACTGAGACTGGTAGCCAGCACCCAGTCAGGCAGATACTACGACTTACTTTGTAAATGATTAAAATAATATTTCAACTCAGTATTAATTTAATTCAAATTTCACTTTGTGATATTCAGGTTTCAAAAATTACAAGCAGCCTTTCAGTTGTCACTGAATTTGAAAACCACAAAATTACTGTAGAGATATATAATGCTCAAAAGAGTAGGTTACCAACAATAGTAAATGGAACAGGAATTTAAACCACAGACTTTGTTTGAATGTTGATCGAAGTTAGCTCGGCAAAATGTTAGTACGTGTGTGGTGCCCATTAAAGACACTTGCACGAAGGTGAGCAAGCGTAGTCATCGTGGAGGGCGAGCTCTTTGTTCAGAGTTGTAGTAATTATTATTTATGCTAGGAGCCACCCCTCGCCTCACGCCTAGTGCCTCCAACGTGTTCGAAAAAAACAATTTAAAGATAGATAATTTGACGGGCCAGTTGGCGCAGTTGGTTAAGGTTCACCTTACGCGCCGCAGGTCGTGGGTTCGATTCCCACACAGGACATGCATTTCTGTGCATGAATATGTCTGTATGTCCTGAGTCTGGGTGTGATTATGTATATTAAGTATGTATTTACAAACAAAAAGGTAGTATATGTATTATATCAGTTATCTGGTTTCCATAAGTACAAGCTCTGCTTAGTTTGGGATCAGATGACCGTGTGTGAGGAATGTCCCAGGATATTTATTATTATTATAGACACCTAGACAAACAGAGAGTACTGTATAATTGGGCCTAAAATCAATTTAATTATTTTATTGAGGATTATCAAAATTGCTTACTTTTGCGATAAATTGTGTCACCAATTATTTTTTCTACGAATGAGAGGCGACCAGCAGCGGTCGAACCACCAACTCTCATTGCGATCTCAGCTGGAACAGAATTTTTGGCAAAAAAACATTTCAATTTGGGTAAAGTTGAATCGCCTGGTACTGATTACTTTATTAATCGCCGGCTCAGAGATGCTGGTAAAGGTTCTAGACTATTCATTGCGCAAATAAACTAAGAGTGAAGGAATATTTTTAAGATACATCCGTACTTAATGATACTGCTATTGATTGTTATAATTGCGTTTTCGTTCTTAAATTAGAGTATTAGAGCTAATTGCTATATAAAAGTTTTGATTTTCCATAACATAACATTTGAACAGCGTAGGGGATAAGAAAATACTAAGTACGTTAGTTGGTACTCGTTTTTAGGTTTTGGTAAATAGCTCTCATATTCTAAGAAGTCGTTCAAAAGATCAGTAGACGCCCAGCCGTCTGTCGGAGACTGCTGACCTATTTACCACATCTTTGAAGCGTTCTACCGCTTTGCATATTACTCATTATAAATACAACTTGAATTTACTAGGGTTTTGCGAGTGTGCATTCTTTATGGTCTAATTGTTTGATTACTATACTATAATCCAACTTACTACTACTAGTATGTCGGAACTTCCTAATCTCGTGAACTGCGAACCCGTTATCTTGTGCGAAACTGTTAAAACTATAAGAAGTCTAGCAAAAGATATAAATCTGTCGACCATAAACCCTTGAGCAATATAGCAATATTGCAAAAACCTGAGAGCACAAATTGCTCGAATAAACAAGGTCTCGGGCAGTTTAATAACGCCACACAGCGTGCGAACTACTATTAGTCACCAAATTAGCAACCATAAATCTGTGGCAGCCACACGGTATGTATATTGCGTTTCTATTAACGACTGCTTCATAATTCCGAAGTTGTTCACGAAATATCTCAATGTAGTGATCAGGGCTGTTATTTCATAGAGGCACTGTGGTATTGTGGCTAGACCCAATTTAGATATTTACAGGTTTATTGAGAGGCAGTAGTTGTTTATGAGTATCCCATTTGCTAATACTTACACATTTGTTATTTACTTCATTATTTAAACTTAGCAGAGCCACTTCTGTGACTCCTGATTTGCAATCTTGGAGACTCAATATGGTAACCTTGAGACACTGGTGGTGGCTTAGTGAAAAAAGGTACAATAATTAGGAGCTACCGCCACCTAGGGCTATGTTTCCAATTAACATTCGATTGTATCGATTCAAAAGATCTTGATTGCTTCTACGGTTTGTTAACAATAAATCGAAATTCCTTAATAATCTATTGGTCTCCGGAAATACCGGCGCGTAGAACGAGCGTAGAATCAGTGTTATTTGTAGATTCCGTACCTCAAAAGAAAATAAACGGAACTCTTATAGAATTACTTTGTTGTTCGTCTCTCTGTCTGTTTGTCTGTCCGTCTGTCATGACACTTTTTCTCACGAATGCGTGGAGGTATCGAGCTGAAAATAATATCAAATACTCAGGTCCGCTATTCCTGAGAGCTAAAAAAAACAAACTTCTAAGTCAACGCAAAAAAAATATACGGCCGTTTATGCCGCATATTTTGATAATCGCAAGGGAATCAAAACCTATAGGGTACTTCCCGTTGACCTAGATTTAGGAAATTTGGCAAGAAGCAAGGTCATTTAGCACAAGTAAAGGAATAAATCCAAAAATCATAACTTCGTAGATAATTCACAAAAAAAAACATAATCGGAAAAAGGGGAAAAATCATCGAGACTCTTCGATTCCCGCGATGAACGAACTATTTACATACCTACAAGTATGTACAGAACACACGGTGCGCGAGGCCGACTCGCACTTGGCGGGTCTTTATTAAAGCTAATCAAAGTCAAAGTCAAAGCGAAACTCAAAGCCATTTATTCAATTAAGGCCCTAGTAGGGCACTTATGAAGGTCAAAGCTACTGAAGTTACCACCAGTTCGTAAGTCGGCCTTCAACTGAGAAGAACAGGCAAGAAACTCAGCACTCATTCACTCCTATAAAGAAAAAACTATACAAAAGGGGACACTTTCCGGCCAACGTTGAGGTTTTGTGTTTCGAATCGTGCTTCAACTGGATAGATTTGGACAATAGGAGAAACGGATACTGAATTTGAATACCAAAAGGAATGAAAACATAGACACTGGAAAAGATACCAATAAAATTTAATAAAGAGGGAAAATTACTGATGCTGCCAAATTTTAATGAGTCAATCAAGTCTGACGGATGAATGGTGTTGTTGTTAATGAGTAAGGATAGCACAGAGACGCACCGATGCGCGACTTTAATGACGTACTCCATCTCAGAATCAATTATGAGCGAATTAATGATGACAGCCTTTTAGATGTTTGATGTAAGGACAGGGAGCTTCTTGATGATGGTTTTAATTTTTGGAGTGCGATATACATTATACATCTTTATTGAGGACGTCGTATTTTGAAAAAAGCATCTCTAGTCTCATCTCTGGGCTTAATTTGACTTACCTACGTGAGTAATCATAAACGGGAAAAAAATTACGTTCTATTTCGATATTAGCATCCAAACCGTAACTCCCGAGCCGCACACCCAAATTACTTTAAGATGATACATGAACGATAAAATTGTCAAATTTTATTAATAAATTACGTACAAAACTCAACACGGGCGTGTGAAACAAATTAGGCCAATTCGTAACTTTGTGAAACTTTGACATAAATTACGGGAGAAAATGTTGTGAAATACCTTGGAAGGAATTTAGTTTGTACGTCACGCATGGCAGCTGCTTCGGGAGCCAGACGACTTCGAGTCAGCTTCCACCTTGATGAAAAAATCAGAGCTTAATAGAAAACCCTTTATCAAAGATTGACAGGCAGCCCCCACCGCCGACTTGTGAATTGTTTACGAGAGCGACGCTTAAACCATCAGCCGATACATTGTGGATGCTGTGTAGCTCGGAAAATGCTCGTGAATAGGCTTTATGAATATCTTAGTGGTTCATAATTTTTGCACAGACCTCCTATAGTAGATAGCAGTAATTCCTTTTGAAATTTAACGTGCTGCAAAATAAGAATTGATGGCATTATGGCCAACAAGCTTTAGGTTTTATTTTTACCAGGGAAGAAAATATTGTATGGAAACATACCTATATAAAGAACATTTCTTCAGTAAAAATATTCTGAAGTAAAAATCCTTGTCCTTAACACATCTAGTAAATATATCATAATAGTGGGAACGAGTGAGTGTGTTTGGTTATTTCGATCTTGGGAGATTTTGCCTCAATACGCATAAACGCATAAACTACTGGACGGATTTTAATAAAATTTGGTAGACACATAGAATATGTTTTGGATGTGCACATAATATAATACTTTTATTTCGGGGAAACTTAATCCCTTGGTAAAGTGGGTGAAACCGCGGGGCGGAATATATAAAATTACATAACCAAGTAGTGTAACTTTTGCCGCGTTCCATAAACTGGTAGGTGCAGACAAATTGATATGAAAGTTTGTGTCGCCACAGGTTGTCAAATGTTTGCCGATTCATAATGCATGAGCGAAACTTTCCACGGTTTAACTATTCAGCCCTCCCTGCGTGAGCTCGGGCTGTGGTTCTGTGGATCGAATATTATTGATTAATTACGTGTTTTTGATATAAAATTGATACAGAATTAGATTCACTACGAGCAAGATTAAAAAATTATGTCAATTGTGGATATATATCAGGAAGCAAATGTTAGCAGCTGAATTGTGCCTATACATAGGGTGTATCTATACCTATAATTCATGTTTATTATTTTAACGTTAAAGAAGTGGATTTTAGATAATTTAGATAATATTTATCTGATAGTGAATAATAGCTATTATTTATATTCTGAAAATAAACGCGGAGTCTATTTGTCATCGCTTGAACGCCAAACGCCAAAAAAAGGCACCTTTGATATTTAAACAGAGCGGAGGGAGGCAAAGTGACTATTTTCCCGTTCTTCTTTGTTGTCAATCACATTGTTAAATTCCGGGAAGACTTAGAAACCATTATGAATAGCCATGTCTGCTATATGTTTATAAAAGTTGCCTGTGAGTAAACTACGGGCTCTATCGATATCATTACTTTCTTATTTCTGTACTTTGGTTAGTTTTTATTCCAAAGATAATATCGATATTTTCTACGACATAAAGTTGTTTGTTTTTTCAGTATCTTGCCTCAAATAAAATCCCTCCAACAAAGTGGAACTTGGAAAGAGACATTAAATATGTCGATACGATCAGAACAGTCGTTTGTCGCGATTCCAATTTGCAGGAACATCTTCCGCATCAGGGGGATGTTTTACGGCATCATATTATACCATAACCGTTTTATATAAGAGCATAAATCTACAAATTCCTCTTAGCAATTTGGTAGAGCCGTAAAAAGCCCACTGTTCCGAATATCAATCACGCGACAACATGTCGACAGTGCTGCCGCGCCGCGCCGCGCTCGTCACGCGTCGCAGTAAACATCGAGTATGACTGATGAGCGATTGTCATAATCGATTGTAGGGGGGAAGCGAAATTATCGCTTGTTGCTACTGTTATTATTGACTAGATTGAGTAACAAATCTTATATAGACAGCTTTTGAATATTGTATCAAAATATTCCAATTATGATGTTGCATAGATAGTAGTTACGCACGCTAGAAACTGCTCACATTTTTTTTATTGACTGAAAGTTTAATACTAGCAAGCGCAGTGTATGCCATGCTTAAGCTATATTGTATGTTAGCCCTAGATGACGAAAAATGCCGAAATGCAATAACATGATTTAATTAAAAGAGAAGTAAAGAGACATGGACTGATGATGACGATTGACATTCTACCTACTAATTAATGTTAAGCTTGCGTGTCGCTCTCGCTAGGTAATAATTGTACCCTAGAATAAGACAAAGATACTTTTCACCCCGTAAAAACATTAAATCCTTCGAGAAAACAGGTACAATGTGCGAAAGCCAGCATAAATATCAAGAGCAAAGACAAATGCTTTGTATCGAAGTGATCAGTAAATACATATATTATACCAAATGGGAAAATTAAATACTTTCCTGATTGTTCGCGTGGCGCGCTTGTTTGGCCGATGCCGACGCCGACGGTTCAGAGCAAATACTCCAATTTACAGATAAGAACAACAACAATTATTTGAGTATTGTGTATCTTCTTCTACTTTCCAAGTTTCGAGACTTCACAATGATTATTATGTTTAAATATTAACACATACGTTCCTTTATTGTTGCTTTGTAGACTTTCCGAAACGAAACTTTTTTGTGTATGCAGAGCATGTAGCGTTTGGATTTGAACGAATTAATGATACATGCTAATGGAGTTATGATAATATCTCATTTGTATAAAGCACTAGCTTCTGTTCCGCGATTTTGTCCGTGTTTTAATATTGTCAAGTTTTAATTTCCTTAAGTCCTGTGACCCGGGAACGCGGGTGAAACCGCGGGGGACAGCTAGTATCTGAACATTCTTATACATAAAATTTCGTATTTTTTATGATGTGTCCTTCTTCATACCATAAGCTATCTGCATGCCAAACATGATGATCCGTTGAGTAGTTGAGGCGTGAAGGCGTAACAAACAAACTGACTTTCGCATTTGTAATATTAGTTATAAGTTATAGTTAGGATATAGGATAGGAGCTCATTATTTCAGTAAATTGCAAAATCGCCCATCGGTGGCGGCATCGCCGAGTTCCGTCAATAAATGTCACTACAACATAATCAATAATATATATCTATGAATAGTCTTTATTGCCTGTGTCAAAATAAATCAAAGTCGCTTTTTCACAAAGGTACAATAAAATATGTATAATAAAATATGAAATATCTTACTACGTTCATACCTTCTACTTGTAAAAAGGAAAATAAAAACATCGAATTTAATTTCCGCAAAGCACATTACCTTTCGTTTCTCGGTAATACACTGAAATCATATCATAATGCGAATATCCGATATACGTAACTGTTGTCTCGCAAGAACAAAGGTAAATTATTTAGAGTGCTCGGACAACATAATTATAATAATTCTTCGCGAAGGAAAAGATAATGAGATTGAATTAATAATGTTTAAGCGGGAACGATGGGCTCCCCCTGTGGACCCGCGGCCGCGGGGGGGTTTACCGTCCTCGCCATGTAATTTGTCCTGCGTCAGCTCAGCCAGTAAACTGATTCCCATATTAGACTTACGACCCGCCTCTGACTTTCGTTCAATCATGAATAATATTTTATATTTTCGCCTTCCATCCCATTTGGTCGCGTATCGCTGAATTGGATTCTGACCTACAATACAATACATGTAATATGATTCATTTTGGTAACATGTGCTGGGAGCTGACCGCAAACTCTGCTGCGGCGACATAACTAGAGTAGTTTTCTCCTAATACTGTATATAGTATCAATAATATATATGCAGTACACGTTTGTCGAAACTAAAATGAATAGTATCCTGATGGAGGCTTTTGCGAAGAAAGCAACGCAGATAGGATTTAAATTCGTAAATGTGAACAAAGCGAACAAAGAGTTTGCACATATGAACTCATTTGGGGCGATATCGGACCGCCCTCCGCAGGTACATTCATATGTAGATGAGGGCTGCTCCCGAAGGATTCGTTCAGTTCCGATTCCGATATCGCCGGGTGTAACGCCGGAATGATACGGGTCCGGTCTCGTACCTGCGGCCGACCCCCATTCAATATATCCAGATGTCTATTCAAAACGAATGTTGTCGCAAATATCAGGAAAAGTCTCTTGTGTCACCCATATTTCATCCTGATCAAATTTGGTGAAATACAGATGGATTGGATTCTTATGTCCTCGTCGATACATAAGTTACATTTTATTATAATATTGGTACATTATACCAGACTATTTTTGATTTGAGGCATCAGAATATGAATAACATTTAAATATAAACTAAGTTAACCTACTATGATATCATCCAAATAAACGAACACTGGATGTGACTAGTGCTATAAACAATCCCCGCCGCCCGCTCCACCCGTACCGCCGCCGCTAGCGCTGTGGTCTCCAACAAAATGCTACTTTCATGAAATCTCACTCGTAAACTCCGGGATGTTTGTTCGTGACTGAAAGATAGATGAACTCGAAAGTATTCGCAGATCCTTTCATCTTGCTCAAGAATCTGTTCCTAAAATACGATCTCATTGTTATCTAGCAAACTTACGAGTCTGGGTTATGTATGTTACTTTTTATATTCAAGAGAATGAGTAGATTTTATAAAATCCCTTATTTTTTTTTATTCCACTATGGTGGCAAACAAGCATACGGCCCGCCATATGGTAACCGTAGCCTATGGACGCTTGCAACACCAGGAGTATCACTTGCACTTTGCCGACCCTAAAGAAATCTCTTCACACCCATTTTAAAGAACCTCACACTCATTCCACAATCTGCGTCCGCGGAAGAAAACTCCTTTGAGCCCGCACTATATTATATACGAATATTGATTGACTAATTATTATTAATTTCGTGTTCTATTTGAGCTAACTCATAAAAAAAAAAAACATTCAATGTGAGCAGTTTATCTTCAATGGGTAACAAATAACAATTGATTTATTCACATTATAGGTAGGTGCTTAAAAATTATAGTCATTTTATGAAGCTTAGTGACTTTTAACATTTGAAATTGTGGAAAGACACTTAAATTCTTAGAGCATCCTCGTACAATGGGTGCTGGCGACACGATCTCTCTTAACCATCCACGTTTGTACATTGCTCTATTCAAACTGGAATATTACAACCGCTTTAAATTCAAACACGTAGCATCCGTTTCCGTATCTTATCGCTCCAACAAAGGTCTGTAACAAAGCGCCAACGTCCTAACTGTCATCTATTCACTACAAGCGTCAGATCGCTCTGATTGTTCGCGCGCCAGTTATGGACAAACTTGTAAAAGAATACGTCACGGATTTTATCTGTACGTACGTACTGTTTTAGTATCTAGGTTAATTTCTTAGTATAATATTGGAAACATTATTGTTTACTTCTGTGCTATTGTAACAAGCTTTCATTATGGCAGATGCGATATAGATTTTCTAAAAACAAGGATGTCAGAATTTCCTACTGACACTGCCTATATAATTTAGCATTACCAACCCGAAATTCAAGATGGTGTTTTGTGTCCCCAACTCGGCGGCGTCCCTTTCGAGTCCCATCGAGTTTTGTCTGCTGCTGACATAAGGAGACTATTTGTCTTCCGGTCGGTCTCCACAAAAACGACCTCACTTTTTCCCATCTTAACTTTTGTCGAGTTCCAAAACCAATTTACCAAAACAATTCAAAGAGTTGTCGCATAATCGAAATTATGAGGACTCGTCTTAGACACAAACTTAGATTAATTGGAAAAGTTGGCTTCCGGCATTTCCTGTGGGAAATACGCGCGAGAACATGCAATACTTAACAGTTGTGAGATTGACGTCTCTTGTTTATACCGTTGCGTCGTAACTTATACTGTTGTATCAAACTAATTATATTTAAGATAAAAGTTGCCACGTCTTCGCCATTTGTTTTCGATAAGAAAATATTTAATCAACTAAGGCAAAGTGGATATTCTTGTTACATCAGGAATTCAAACCAATTTTGAAATTCTAAGCGTTGATTTTGTAAACTCGCATAAATTCAGCGTACTATAAGCCTCCCAAAGCAGAAATCCTCTCATTTTAAGGCGAGCAGCATCTACCGAAAACTCTTCAATTCAGCAGGGTGCTCGAAACTCATTAGTTGAGTCACTTATGCTGATATTAGTTGGGAACGTTTGGTGACGTCATGATATTGTTTCAGCCAAGCGTCGCGTGATGGCGCATGGAGTGCGCGCGGACGGCGTGGTGCTGGTGCTGGTGCGCGGTGCTGCTGCTCGCGTCGCTGGCCGCCGCCGGCCCGCGCTACAGCTCACGCATTGTGCACACACATGCAGGTATACACAACACACCACGCTCAACTCCAATACTAAAACGTATGTTCTCACTTATAAAGTATTTTAGACATGATGCAAAAAAGGACACACACACACACCCCTTCGTAGTAATCATGTATGCAATAAAGAATATAATTAGTAACACAATTTTTAAACAGTCTTCTCTGTGCATCTTCAGGAAAAGGAGGTCACAGACTGCGCCATGCAACATTAATTATTGTGGAATATTAATTGTGGGTGCAGCGTATGCGAAGCTCTAAGCTTGTTACCAGATATTTCGGTAGTGCCCATCTGGCATACAATGTATTAATTTCTTACTTGGAAATGTACTGCTTCATGTACTGTGTGGCTTTGTATGCTTATCTAGAGAGCTTTCTGCACGTGAAAATAAGCAGTATAAACATAGTTTCCAAATCACAAATTGGTCTAAATAATTGTAAACGGCTAACTAAATCCAACCATACAAATCGTTCCTTAATGGATGTTACACAGTGGGGGCGCTTCACCAACCCGAGATTACCTTACGTTTAACATAATCCGCAAGTTTTGTTTGGTGATCACCCTTGTCCCAGGTAGTTCCCGTGAGATTCTAATTCCACGAGGATCCCGGGACCATCCAATCAGACCGGGCCTACGCGCCAATCCGGGAGCTCCGTGACCGAATCACGTCGTTTTGCTTTGTCAAGTAGATACCGCGACATCGAAATGGGAGATCAAATTAATTATTGTTTGGGCCCCATTTGAGGGATATAGGCTCAGTGAAATGGAGTAAACGATACCTTTTCCAGAGGAGAGGGCAAATGACGCGGACAA